>FTLJ01000309.1:0-35847 GCA_900155495.1 Porogramme epimiltina
AGTCAGGTAACCATGTAAACGCAATGAAATCTAGATACAGTCATAAGCGAGATCTAATCTAAGATGTATCGTACACAGTCAGTGTCCATGACGCTGTAGGCGTCCTAAAGTGTCCACAGTTCAACAATGGCTTCTCAAGCTCACAACAACTTTGTTTGCTTATCATCTGTATTCACCCCAATTTAACTAATTCGTAGCCCAGGACTGCCCGGAGGGCCATTGCTATTTACCGCGAAGCCCCCCTTGCCAAGCAACGCGTCACGATAGTGTGACTGACGCGTCTCGTCACGCGTCAGTCACACTCAGGCACGGCCCGTCGACGTAGACGGTTGAATCACTGGCAGCTCAAACTGCGAAGCGCAGTGATAATGTCTACTACCGTCTGCGTTTTGGGGGCTGAAGGATGTGTCAGCATATGCGCAGCTAGCAGTGCGAAACGCACTCGGAGCCGTCGCCAGTCGCCCCTCTTTGACTCTCTCATCTGCATGACTGGTGGCGACTTTAACGTGCGGAGCCGCGTCTGTGATGACGCGTAGGCAGTGGGCGCTGCCTAGTGGCTTCCTTTGCGTGGGCATATCGAGCTCGATCGAGAGGTCACCGAGGTGACGGCCAGGGCGGTGAGTCCGATGAAGCAGGTCTAATTCATGACCGGCGCACCCAGGTGGATAATGTGAGGAACGGTGGCGTACCAGGTGCATTTTTGAAAGGGATAGGCGGTGCGCGTACTGGATGCGCACGTTTCAGCACGGAAAGTGGGGAGCAAGCAGCGGAGAGCACGATGCACCTGTACCTCGCCATGTTCACCTCGCATGGTTAAACCTTCTCCGGAGAGCAGCTGAACGCGTCCACGGATATGGCAGCCGGAGGGTGTCAGTGAAGTAACGCAAGCTGCGGAAAGAGCACACACCATGCCGTTCTGACCCGTTCACTACATCGCTCGCCTGGATGCCGCCGACTTTGCATGGCGACGCCGTAGTTCTGTGAGTGATCGCCGTGCGCGACGGCGGTGAAGACCCGGGCAGCATGAAGTAGTCGCTCCTTAGAGCTTTGAGGCCTCCCGGGAGCACCATTCCTGAGTGTAGAAGCGCGACCACGAGGGGTTCAGGATGTACGAGGATTATGGGAGCAGGGATCGTATCGATTGTAGCTGAGACGTCGCAGGGCGTACTACATTTTTAGAGAAGAGTCGGGGATCGAGGGCGAGATGGAAGCGTCAGCGGTAGTTCTTGCTCTATGTTGTTCAAACGTCTTCGACGGCGTGTAGCGAGCAATTAGAACAATGTGAGCGAATTGCAAGTTGGCCTGGGCACCATAGGCTGATGAAGTGTCTGAAGCGGAAGAGAGGGTTGATGGACGGATAAGGGAGCGAGGATGTGTACCAATAACTGGAACTGCAGGCAGACAGACGGGGAGGCCATCGTCGATGTCGTCGTTGAAAGCAGCGATAGAGTGGCAGGCGCTCTCACGCGCCTACATATGACGTCATTCTTCCACGCGCAGCACCGGCCGTCTCCGATGCTATTCGCATCCCTAAGCACGACCCCGGGTGTCGCTCTCTGCTCTACTCCCTCCCACTTACAACCTGATCCTTATCCGAGTTTAAATTTCAATTTCAATGAAACATGTCTTGTTTTTGAAACAAAAACAGAAGTGCATAAGCTGCACAACGGCAGGGGCAACGCCGTCGATGACTCCGCACTAGTCGTCCACCCAGTGGCAGTAGTCCTCGTTCCTATACGGGTCCATGGCCGCGTCGACGCCCCTGCGGGGCACAAAGTGGTACGCCCCTTCTCTTCATCCAGTCTCTTCGGATACTTCTCTAGCTGTGTCAGGAGAATATAGCGCCTTCATAACCGGTGAGCATGACTTCGCGGGGTAGGTGAGCACTTTATGAGTGTTTTCAGGGGAGAGGACCTTGAGAGAGGGGCGGAGCTTCGAAGGGCCGCAACCAGACCTCCGTTTCGCGACGGACTTTGAGCCATATGCCAACCCGCGATCTGTGTCTGATATTCTTTTTCCGTAGCTCTCTTACTCATCTTGCTCTCCCGGCTCGCGATGATGCTAGCGCTATGTAAGCCGTGAGTCGTTCGTGTCGCGGATAAACGCCGGATTCAGTCGTTCCAGGGGTGTTGCAAGTCACGCAGTGTGGCGTCGACGAATTTCTCATGAGCCGGCCACATTGGCCGACGTTATTTGGGCGAGGCGCCCTTCCGCGCCCTTCCGCGCCCCTTCACCTCCGACGGATCCGAGTCCAAGCCTCGAGGACAGGACATGCTCCAGTCTCCAACCTCGTACTCTCTTTTACCTCATAACGGCCCCACGCAGTATCAGCGGAGACGGAGACTCAGCTGCCACCGCAGACCGCGGTTTTAAGATACACTGCACTATCGAGTTCGCAGGCACGTCTATCGCCGGCAGCGGAGGCGCGGTTCCAGCTGTGCGAGGGCTGTGGAGCGTCCTCGTGGGTGCGTGGGGTGTCAGTACGGCGGGCTCTGTGAGTCCTCTTTTGAGTCTTTGCTCTCGGTGGAGGAGGTAAGAGAGTGTGGCGAAGACGATAGGAGTGCACGCAGAGTACCACTTCGCCGCGCATCTGTAAATGTGCAGCATCGTCGTCAGCCTGCATTGTATGCGACTTCGGCTCCTTGTCTGTCCCTCTATTCGTCCTATTCACGCACTTCGCGATATCGCTGACACGCGTACACAGATGGAGATGTGGCGAGAGCGGGCCTTGCGTAAGCCGCGAGGGGATAACCCTCAGCGCGTACGACTGCCCGTCCTTTTCGTTCCGCTCCGTTATCGCTCTCGCTTGCTTTGATCAAGCTGAGTCTGTGCCCTGAAGCATATGCCGACGAGGACGCAACTCGCAGATGCGCATCATGGTATTGCATGGCGCAAGCCATGTGAGTTGATATGGGGCTCTGGTGTATATCGAGGCTATGTCCACAGGAATCTCTTTTCCCATTAACGGCCATCCCATGCATATGTATCTCTCTCCCCTCGACCTCCAACCCTTGCCTGTTTGTTGTGATCACCTTGACTATCGTAGAATCCGAAGTATATCAAATGATTAATTAGCTCATGCTCCTCCGCTTGGGGTAGTTTCCGTCCCTTCTTAGTGGACACGTTTTTTGGGGGGTTCAATCACTCTTCTCGTCGTGATCCACGTCTCCATAGATCTCTTGAATCAAGGTCCCAACGTGCACTTCATTTGCTCCGATGTATGCCTTTGGTCTTTCTAGTTCTTAGTTAACTAATTTTACAACATGATATGACGCTTGGACCATACATGCGGGCCATCAGAAGACGATAAGGTAGTAGCAGCCCTTTGTAGTGTGCAACAACATAGCAAATTGCGGATTTCCAAGTCTGGGAACCAGATAGATCTTATTACGGCAGTCCAAAATCATCACACGACCACCGTCTCCATCTCAAACAAAGCAGTCACGGATATTACAGTTGGTGGTGACTCTGCGGCGTAAGGCAGGGCATGGGGGATATATAAGCTCTCTCTCTATAGCGAATCGGAGTAGGATCCCCCTCACTGTGTTCACCTTCCATCATGTCCAGCGATCCGGCCGCCATCATGACCAACACCACGGTGGTGGAACTATACAGCAGCCTGTTAGTAGCACACGGGAGTTGTATATTAATTATATTGACGCTGCGCCATAGTCTCACTGGGAAATATACAATCACCGCGGCTTCAGGCAAGTTCCACATGTCGCCACATACGTCATGATCTCTGAAACAAGGAACTGCCTCCACAGCCCTCGTTTTCTTTGATTACTTCATCACCGTCGACCGTGAAATCGGCCTGCTCAGGAAGCGGAATTCTTTCGGCGCAACCGCTCTCTTCTTGGCCAACCGATACTTCGTGATTATATACTCTGTAGTAAACATGCAAGGAAATTTTTACAATGTGATTCGGAATAATCGCGTGAGTATGCACTAATTATTCCCTTTGGGGTACTGAATCTAGAAGCTAAATGTATGAACCACTCTAGATGTTAATTTTCAGCTTAGATACTGTTTATCCTTGCTGATAAGCTGACATGGATAACTCCAGATGTACCGCAGTAGTATGGACGGGTGCTTTTGCTCAGGCTTTTACGTTCTTGTCACCCGCAGGCATGTGGTGCAGCATGGTCACACGCAACGTATTCTTTCTACTAACTGCGAATCCTAGTATTCTCTGCGATGCGGGCCCTTGCTCTCAGTAGTTCCAAGACTTTCTCTGGCTTCATCCTTCTCCTTTCCCTTTGCCCTATGGCTTTGAATTTGGTGCGTGCTGTGTACAGTTTTGTCTTTTCGCAAGTTACCTCATGCTATGATGTATGCAACTAGGCTCCGCTTGGACTTGAATTCAGAGGATTCGTGGATCCTCTTTTGGGGTGCATTCAACTCCAGAATGGTCCTTCCGCACTGGTTGTTACTGCGTGAGTTCACATTCGTATCAATCCTAACCGCCACAAAATCACTCATGTTTCAATGCAGCTGTGAGTGGTACTTTTCAATGGCATTCACTTTATTTGATGCTGTTTTAGGGACAATTGCTAGTAGAGTATCCCTCATCTTGTCCGATTCACTCATTGTTGCTCTTACCTGGTGGAAACTGTTTCACAATATCTCCCCTGGAAAAGCATTCCTGTTCCGCCACCACCTCACCCTGAGAGACGTATTATTGAGAGACGGTTAGTACCATACGTCCTTCTAACATTATTATGGAAGAAAGAAATACTCACTCTTCCTAGGCACCTTTTACTTTGTGTATGTACAGAGCCAGAAAACAATTTTCGGTGGTTCACCGAGTCCGATTTGCCCTGTAGGTTGTTGTTTCTTCTGAATGCCACGGACTTGGCATTCTCTTTGACCTCGGTATGTTCCTCAGTGGAATGTTTTAGTGATTAAAAGTCTCATTCACTATATCTGATTCAGATATTCTCCGAATCTCCTGGATTCCCTGGGAGTAATATTGTGACGTTCACGACCCCGTAAGATCATGTCTTACTCTGCATACACTGGACTGCAATCGCTGAAATATCTACTATCTCCTGTAAAAATTCAGCCTCACAGCCGTAATCGTCTCTCATTTCCTCATGAACCTCCAAGAAGTCAACCTCCATCACGTCAAGGTTGACTCAAATGATCCGCTCCATATATCAAGCCATTCTGACGATTCCGTACCGAGCTTTGTCGCTGCTCCTGGTGCAGCCAGACTCACAATTGAGCGGACGAAAGGGGAGGCAGACAATGAAGCTAGAATGTTAGAAGAAGAAATCAACTGTGCCTCTAGGGAGTCTTCCAGTAGACGACAGGAGTGCTCTGGTGAAGATGTGTGCAGTGTAGAGGTGCAAGTTGTGTGAAGTGGATGTCGTGTATTGTGATTTGCATATCCTCTTCTTCCTTCAAGTTCAGGACCAGCTGATCTCCGTCGTAATTATTTCTTTGGACAACACTTTCGATATCTTGGCGTATATGCTTCCATACGGCCCCCCTTCTTGTGTATAACATGATACATAGCTAGTTTCCTTTTCACACAGCGTTGCGAGAAGTTGTCTGTATGCATGTCATCAATACAATTGCAATGCAGTAACCCGCAACTGCGACGAGCTTATAATTGTTGAGAGAGCGAGGATCAATTCACAAGTTAATCTACGTGGCAGAACGATCGATGTCGCTTGAAATGATGTCGTGTATGAGTTGTTTGGAAATGCCATCTTCGATACGGTAGTGTGATGTGGACGCTGTTGCCGCCCACCAGAGGAAGTCGAACATATTATGAATGGGTGACAAAATGTATATTCAATATGCCCGTCGCAATATCCAGTGCAGTCGTAGAGAAGGTCAAGGAGATATCCATGACTGGGAGCTTTGTCGGAGTAGATCCGAAGGAAACTCACCCAGAAATACAGTCCAGCAGGAAAATAAGAATGGGAGATGTGGAAAAGAGAAGGTAAAAAAAGAGCTAGGACACGCTAGGAATCCGAGCATGTGGCATCGTCAACGACGTCATTGGGTGAATGACGCGTCGCACGGATCATAACGCGCTTAAAATCTTGTCCCTCCGCCGGCCTCCAGCAGTTGGGTGTGTCCCGGATATGACGACACCTAAAGCCGTGTCTACAATCAGAAACATTGCATACTAGGACATGAGCGGATTCAAAGGAAGAGAAAGACGTACACGGCAGGGTACAAGATGCGGTTGAGTGTCTGGGGCTGGTGCGAAAAGACTATGAGCTGTCGGCACGCAGCTAGATAGTGATCTGGCATGACAGGACAGACACCGCATGCCCTTGATTAACCACTATAGATCTGGGCTAATCTGACGGCACGCACAGCCGGTTTAATGATAGCAATTCTCCCAGCCGTTTCCCCGGACATTAAGTCGTAAATGGGTGATATGAACCCGGCCTCCCTAGCCCGGAGCTTTGTGAGGTCCTGGTGCCAGAAAATGCATCAGCACGACACACGTAGCGTGACGGGTAGCATCATATCACATGTCAAACGGGCTTGGTGAGATCTATCCTGGGGTCGGCGCATATGCATCCGAGTCGACAGCTCGGAGCGCGGTGACGCCATCCACCATCGTCTATGCGGGCGTTGGCAAAAATCAAGTTAGCACATGTGTGGCGTGCGACGCGGGAGAAAACCTGCTTTCCACGCTCCGCGTAGGTCTAGATCCGGATCTGCGACCAGTAGCCCATTTCCAACATCCTCCTCTGCATAACTGACGGAGGAGGCACGCGTTACTGCGTCTGCCACGGTACGCAGGTGGCGCACCATTACATTCACCGCTATCTTCATCTCTAGATGTTCGCCTTGTGCGGGAATGTCGAGCTTCACAAAGAGATCGCCGAGGTAGACGGCCTGAGCGACATGCCCGATGGCGCGCGTCTGATTCACGAGCGTCACGCCCAGGTCGCTGAGATGAGAGGCGATAGTGAGCCAAGTGCCCGCGAGAGGGGCAAGGAGGTGACGGGGGCGGACGGCGCACACGCTGAATTGGCGTTTTTCAGTACGTGGACTGGGGAGCATAGAGGGAAGCGGGAAATGGGAGACGCACCTGTACCCCGTCTTGGCCGTCTCGCATCCTTCGATAGCCTGTGCCGCGAACTCATTGAGCTGATCCATCTACGACGCAGGCAGATGAGATGTCATCATAGTAACGCGAGCGAGAGGAAGAAGCGCACCATTCCATTCACGACATCCTTCATCTGGATACCGACGGCTCCGTGCGGTGGTGTCGTAATTCTGTGGGAGAGGTCACCACGTGCTACCGCAGAGCAGACGCGGACGACGTCCGAGACCTGGGCTTTCAAAAGCTTTAGCTCTTCTTGCGGCGCCACGTCCAACTGTAGAGGCGCGGCCGCAAGGGGCCCGGGTGGAACAAGGACGACGGGTGGAGAGGCGATATCGATTGTGGAGATGTCACTTGAGCCGCCATTTTTTTCAGAGAGCGACTGAGAGCAGGGGCGTATGTCGGGGGCATCGGCTGCGACTTGCGCACGTAGGTTAGCCAAGGCTTCTTCGGCGGTGTGCATTCGGGAAGAAATAGAGTGGATGGAGCTGAGAATGTGCGCGGTCTGGGAGTCTGCCGGGCCGTCGTACTTGGGAAGCGACGCGGGGAGCGAAGGGCCACGTTCATGTACTGAGAGGACTGCGATGAGGTGGGCCAAGAACGGGCTCGATGTGTCGGGAGATGGGGAAGCCATCGTCGACGTCGCGGACTCGGAGGAAGGTGAGCTTCAAGCTCGAGGGCCCGGGAGCGGGCCGGCCGCCGACATGGGCCGGCCGGCCGCCGACATGGGGCGGCCGGCCGCAGCCGCAGCCGGCATGCGCACTATGTACTATAGGCGCCCAAACAATCTTGCTCCTCGACCGCGACAGACTCAGACCGACTCCGACAAAGCTGCCCCGTTGTCCAGCCCATGGGCTTGAGTCTTGGCCCATTTTCGCCGGACGACAGACCCTCTCCCAGGAGCCGATTCCTGTGTTTCTCATTCGGCTCGCCTTATGCGCACGCCGCACAGAGGTGGCGCGCTAGTAGGAGTGAGTCCCGCCCCCGCTCCCTTCAACTCCTTAGTCTTGACTCCTGACTCACTGTAGACGGGCCCCACTCTGGTAGACACCTTCCAAGTGCATGCTAGTGGCGCAAAAAAGGTCACTCCACATGAACCCTCGCCCTCCTGCCCTCGCCCTCCTGCAGTCCATGATTTTGACTAGTGCCCTGAAACCGCCGTCGGGGCGGATCTATCCTGCGCTATCAAGCACGATATCCTAGACGACCCGTGGGACCGCTACGAGGAGCAGGACCCCAACTCTGGATCAGCCACCTTGTTCGGACTCTCCAGGTCAGCCGGAGAGGCCGCAGGTTCCTTCCGGTACATCTTGCACGCCATCAGGGACGCGTTTTCCGATACCTTAATGCAAGCTCCATATGATCCTACACACCGTGGCCGAACCTGGCGGGGCGGTCTTCCCGGCCCTTTCAATCTGGCGAGTGCTTACTGTGAGGTATTTGCTCATTCGTGCGCCCTATGACTCATCCCCATATCCCTCCGACCAGATTCCTAGGGCATACGCTACGCGTGGTAGATGCCCCGCGCGACCTCAACGAACATACCGAAACCGCCCTCTAAACGGGCACGATCGACTCGTCCCACCTCGCCTCCCTCTGCGCAGGACAGGTCGCGTGCGCCGTCGCTGCGGACGCCCACGACGGCGCCAAGGGACGCGCGCACCACGCTCAGCGTGTGCGTATCCTCAGCGCACGCCTTTGCGGTCTGCACGCGCGTCGACGTGCCCACATTCGAGCGCGCGGCCGTCCATGTCGCACGTGTGGGACCCCCTACGCCACACGGGCAATCACAACACGTTTTGGCAGCCCATGTGCACCGCACCGGATATAAAGCCATATGCTCGGCGCAGAGACGCAGCTTGGGAGCTAGGTGCAGGTCCGGATGGGCGCGCTGAGGGCTCAGGGGAGTGAGCGACGGTGTTGCGATTGTGCGCGCACTTCTCACGCTCGCCATAGAGGTCGTGCACCCACTTCTTCCTTTTTGTATGTGCCACCTCGAGCTCTCCCGTCCTCCATCGCCCTGCTCACTACCGCCGTTCGTGGATCTGTCTATCCCAGCATCGCCCTCGGGGACCCCCCCCCCCCCCGGCGGCATCTCCGAGTACAATCGCGACGCGCGCGTCCGCCTCGCGACGGCGCGCGACGAGAAGCTGGCGGAAGGGCTCGGGACGTGCCTCGCCAAACCGCAAATAGAGATATGGATGGACCCGCAGCGCCGCGCGAAGGACGCGACGGGACGCGTGTTCGATGCAACGAGCGCGCGCGCGGCGGCGGGAGTGGAGAAGGAAGCGCACGAGGAGCCGAGCGGGGGACAGATGCAGAGGCCCACGGTGTGCGTCGCACACATTTCTTGATCTCTGTGGCTGGATGACCTGATATGGGCTTGCTAGGAAGCGGACGGTTATGCTGTCGGTCGAGTGCGTAGATACTGGCGTTGGGCTATGGCGCCACTCTTCGACGAGCCGAGCGCGTCGCTCGGTTCAATCGCAGGACATGGTGAGTGGCTCTTTGGCATCGTCGGTGATGTGAGCCTGAACTTATATATAAGAACGCGTATACCTGCACGACCGACTGCGTGATCCGTGGGAGGACGAGACGATGGTGTTCTCATCTTTCCGGTTCAGAAAGTTCGCGTGCCGCGTGGATTTGATACTGTATATTACGAGGCGGTGTCATCGTCGACCCAGCACGCTTGTAGTACTGCATTTATATACATGGAGGAGTCTGAGGTCATTGAGGCGGAAACCCACAAAGATCTTTTGCAGCACGGGGGGTACACAAAAGCGCAAGGATTCGTCAGGCCATGGGCGATAAGATAGACTTGGGTTTAGGCGTCTATCTAATCGCAACTCTATGCTGAGCGAGCGACGCGACGCCCTCCCCTCGACTCGAACTCGGAAACCCCTCACCGCCGCGGCCGCGACCTGTCTTTACGCTGTTTCTCGCACTACTATCTCGCGCTCCATCACAGAATATCCTTCACTATTTGACAAGACTCTCTATGGAAATCCCCCCCTCCCCGTTTACCTCAATCTCTTCGACCTCAAGTCAGAATCGCAAACCTTCGGGGTTCGGGCTGTAGGTTCGCAGGCGGTCCTTGCAGTGCGGCGGAGTGCAACCTTGCTGATTGGGAGACTCGGATATTGTAGAAGCTGGCGGGAAGGAGAAGATCTGCTGTGAGTGCTGTCCATTCATGTTTGTGAGGACGATCTAACGACATGGCTCGCATGCCGAACCTCAACACAAGGCGTATGCTGGCGTTCACAATCGGGGGCCATTCCAGCTTTGTGCTGCTGATAGAGCGTTTCCGCCCGCTCAGCTGCTGGTGCGTACCATTACCTGTATCGATTTACATTCCCGTTCCCACTGTGCGCACTTGCCAGCCAACCCCGCCTTGGACACTTTCCACCCGAGCGAGCAGCATCAGAATCCTTCCTCCCCGTCCTCTTGCTCTACGAGTGCCCCCAAGTGCACCCTTTCCCATGAGGCATCTCGACCTGTCGGACTAGACTGGTTGATCTCAATCGCTCCATTGTCGGCAGGCCCCCTGGCGCTCGTAATCGACATACGGGCGGCGAAGCGACGGGTGCATCCTTTGTGCACACATAGGCTTGACATTGTAGGTGAGTTGCTCAAAACTATACAACGCCGCACGTCCTTATATGTATGTCAACGACGGAAGTTGCCCCAAAGACGTTTGACTGAGGGTCGCTGCCGCCGTGCCCGACCTTGGGCTGCAAGGTTATGCGTCAATCGAATCCGACCTTGTATGTTAATGTGCACATTTCACTACCCATATGCCGCCGACTCGCTCTCCTCTATGTAGGTGTACATGTGTTGCCGCGTCATGGGTTGCCAGAGTCAAAGAATGTATGGCGTACCTCCCTGCCCTCTTCAGGGCAGCTTCCTTTCTAACGAGCCGAAAGTGAGCCTATCGCCTCGTACGTACTTCCTATAGTGTCGCAGGGCTTTGTAGAATCAATGAATCTTTGACAGACCCGTGCTGCGACACGATGCTTACGTCGGGACAAGGCTTGGTCTCGGATAGGACATGGCTGCGAATAGATGGTAAGCGAACTCGTTGTTTTGTTCCAGTTTCTTCAATGACCGCGTTAAATAGAGCCTCTGAATTGCGGCATCGCATGCTACGACGCCACGGAAAAGGAGAATCGAGCGTTCAATGAGGTACGCGCTTATCTACACGAGGTTCTCGGTAGTCTGACGCAAGCTTTCGCTCATTCTTGTCATTGCAGCGCTCCCGTGATTATCAACGCTACATCTGCCCGCCAGAACCTCAATCCTGGGCCTCCAGTGCATACGACGAGACAGCTCACCACCGAGCTACATCATTCACCCCCCATCGATACCCTCCCAAACGAGCTCCTTCTCGAGATATTTAGGTTCTGCGTGGGCCAATCTCTGGATTACATAGCCCCTGTCTATCTGGGGACCTTCGAAATCGACTTCGAGGGTGCCTGCGAGGACGAATGGCCACGTATCGATACAGCTCAACTCATATCTCTCACACACGTATGCGTGCGGTGGCGCTTCCTCCTCCTCGACTGCCCCGAATTCTGGACGTGCATAGACGGACACAACATCGCGCAGTTCACAGCGTTTGTGCAACGTTCAAAATCCCTTCCCCTCAGCCTCGCTGTATGCTATGAAGACACGGAACTGACTCGCGAAAGGGAAGGGTCAGAGGTTGTTGTTTACCGACCGGACGTCGCAGCCCTTGTTTCTCCTCTCCTAGCACGACTAAAGACAGTCGACATCGTCGTTGAAGACTATCCCCCCACATGGATATTCCAAGAGTACCCGCCTCTTCTCGAAGTCTTCAACTTCTGCGTTCACGAAGGAGAGATCAAGTTTACGTCGGAGACTCCTCTGCTCTTCAATACTCAAGTCTTGCCGCTCACAGCCCTCGCGATTTCTGGACTCTCGGGCCCCGATTCTCCCCCTCAACGAATTGCCCAACCTCACGCATCTCTACCTATCCATGTGCAGTTTCGACGATGTACCTCCCGAAAACATCCTCGGCCTCCTCAGCAGAACCCCAAACCTCGAGGTGTTCCACTTCGATTGCGTCAGCGTCCCGGAGGCGGAAGATCCTGACGAGCTCCCTCTAGTCTCTCTCCCTCAGCTCCAAGGTCTCTCGTTCTCGTATGGTGACATGGGCCCGATGTTCTACCTCGTCCCCTATCTCGAATTCCCCGATACGGTGCTCATCCGGTGTCACGTCGCAAGCCCACCCACCGAGGGCCGCAGGGCCATCCACTGCATCCCCCTGACCTACATCCCCCTCCTCTGTACGAGCACCGTGCTCGAGCTGCGCCAGCGAATGGACCGCGTGATCCTCGTCCTCGCGTGCCCCACTTCCTACGACTACACCCTCCTCTGCACGTTCACCGATACCGCCACCGACTGGCCGGGCGAATGGCTCCCCGAGCTTGACACGCACCTCCCCCTCGAGGGCCTTACGCGCGTCCGCGTCGACCTCCCCTTCCAGACCGCCCCGGTGCTCGCCGCGCTCCTCCCGCACATGTACGCCCTCGAGGAGCTCACCGTGGACGAGCCGGACCTACCGTCCCTCGGCGTGCTCGTTGCTGCGCTCGCACCTGCCGACCTCGGCGCGAGTGTGCCGTGCTCTGCGCTGCGCGCGCTCGCCTTAACGTCGTGCAGCGCGGGAGGCGGCGGCACGCGAGTCGACGCGGCGGACGCTGCTGCACTCGCGGAGGACCTTATTCGCGTGCTCGCGTTGCGCGCGGCGGTGGGACGCCGTGTCGCGCGTGTGGTTGTCCAGCCCATGCGCAGGTCTGAGCAGCCGGGCGAGGAGTGGCAGGATGCGCGCTTCTCGCGCGTGCGAGGCGTGTTTGAGAGCGCCGGAGTCGAGGACCACGTGGAGAGTTTCGAGGTTCTGGGGCCCGACGCGGACGTGTTTGGTGGATGGCTGGAGGAGGCCGGGTGGCTTCTGGTGATTGAGAGCGACTACTGGAACTATGCGTGGTTGAGCGGGGGCGAGACGTGGGATGTATCCGACATGGACTAAGGTGACATGTCGACCCGCGATAGTTAGTGATACCTCAGGGAGTACTTCATACAAGGAATTTAGGACTGCACGAGTGGCTCCCTTCAATAGTAGCACAGTCTTCACTAATTCGAAATTACTTTTGCTTGACAGTGTCGGTTCATTAGTATAAAGCTTACGTAATGCGCCATTTCATCACCTACTGCGGGAACTCCTTCTCTTTCCTCTAAATCGATGGATCTGACGTTAGAGCAGGCTCCGATCCCATCCCTCGTTCATTGCAGCCGTCGTCCTGTGATCAGGTTTTTGTTGGTCTTCCGACGGGGACGACTAGGTCGTACTCTGTCGGCATGCCAAGTGGTGCTGAACTCTTGCTGTCTTCGTGCCTTCACAACAACGGCGTCGCATGGTCGTTCATACTGAGAAGATAATGTACAGACAAGAACACTTATCACACGGAGAACAAGGGCTGCTTGTGCAGACTCATGATAGTATCGCAAGAAGGACAGGTGCAGTAGTCCCGTACTCCAAAGCCCAAACTTGTCCGGTAGCCACGACGACAATAAGGTCTGCAGTAGGGATCGAGACGCTTCGTCCTCAGGGGTACTCTGGTCTAACCTCCGGTTCAATGCCGGGGTACATATCCCAGTAGTCGAACTCGCCTTCCACGTCCCACTCATCCGCGTCCCCTTCCATCCAGCGGATAACGGAGCCCACGCGCGGCCCGATGAGGCGCAGCTCTCCAACGTACTGCGCCAGATTCAGGCTATCGAACGCCGCGCGGACTTCCGCCTTCGCGCGCTCGCGCTCGGGGGTGCGCAGGCGCTCCTGCAGGCAGACAGGCTGCACCACGAACCGGCGGATAGGACGCCCGAACACTGCGCGCCAGCGCACCGCGTCCGCGAGCATCTGCGCGCACCGCGCGAGCTCCGTCGGGTCCATCCAATTGAGCGTGGGCGTCACAACGGTGACGGCGTTGAGCGCGGCGCACGCGGCGGGGTGCGCGGCGGCACCGGTACCGTAGAAGGAGCCGATCATGGCGCAGAAGTACTGGAGCTGCGCGGCGGTGTGCAGCTCGATCTCGAGCGTGGTGATGTGCGCCATGTGTTGCATGAGGGCTGCGAGCGCAGAAGAGTCGGCCTGGGGAACGGAGAGGCGGAGGGTCGCGACGTGGCGGAGGGGTATCTCTTGCGGGATTCTGGTGAAGCAGTCCTCGATCCACTTGAGCCAGTCGCTTTCGAACACGAATACTTCCATCCAGAATCCGCCTAGGGGACCGAAGAAGGTGAGGTGTACGCGGCATAGATGGTTGGGAATCATGAATTCTAAGGTACTTGCGGTGCTTGCATCGTCTTGAAGGAACCCGGAGAGGGGAGGGAATTCCTCGCCGAGTATGGCAGCGTTGTTGACACGAATTCGAGCGGAAGCAGGGACGCTCATATATTTGAAAACATCCAGCGCGCCTACGCAGTGGGCTGTAAAGGCCATCAAACGAAGCCGGGGGAGCCATGCACGATATCTTGGCAGAGGCATGTCGTCCGGTGTAGCAACGAGCATGTTATCGAAGTGGAGGAACTCGAGGTTTGGCGCATTTGTGAGAAGTGTGAAGAGATCCATGTCGTTGATCACGGCGAGGTTGTCGTCCCGGTCGAATGAAAGAAATAGGTGGGTGAGCAGGGGAAATAGGTTCCCAGGAACCCAGCTAGAGATCCCGGTGAGTGCGAGGGCTTTGAGGGATGATTCCGCGTTGCCAAAGAGCACCTTTGTCTCTTTTGGCTTCCCCAAGCTGACCCCCAGGCGGACGTCATGGGTACCAGTCTTCGGGCCATGCTCGACGCGCACGTTGGCTACCGTGAGAAGAGGCGCGCTCACGGTGAAGATCCAGGCGGGAGGGTCCCAAAGGGAGTGGTAGCCGTGTGTGAGCACCACGATATCGAGTTGATGGAGCCGAGGCATCAGCGGTACGATGACGCTTTCGAGGATGGCGTGCACAGGCTTCGAACCCTCGTAGGAAATGGGGATAGGCGGCTCGACGTCGTCGTAGTGCGCTGTTATGCACATCGGAAGGGGCCCTGCGCGCTCGCAGAATGTCTGTAGTTGAGCATAACTGTGGCAGTCGACATGTGTCCAGAACGACGGGGTTTCGATGAGAGCTCGCCGCCAGTGCGCGCAGACGTGCGTTAGAGCAAGGAGGGGCGCAGTTTCCAAAGTGGGGTATGCGTCAGGGTCTTTCGGATCATCCGGAGCATGCATGATGGTCGGTCTGAAGTCTTCGTCCTCGTCCTCGTCCAGGAGTGCGCCATGTAAAATCTGGATAAGGACCGCCTTTGGGAGTGTGTTGATCGGAAGCATCGAGTTGAACCTTCGCTTCGCTTCTAGCGGAATACTACCCGAGAAGGCCTCGAGTGCGAGGGCGACAAAGCTTATGCCTTCCGACCTGCGAGACGCAAGGGACACAGCAGTTAGAACGGAACACGCGCCAAATTATGTCAATCACACTGACCGGCGTGGATGATTCTCTATGTCGCCTCCGACATGGGAGGCTATCACGGAAAGGAAGAAATTCACCGCAGCATTGTGGTCCCCAACTTGTGAATGATTTTCAAAGTTTGACATGTTCTATGTCGATGTGGACGCGCGTTAATGCTAGTGACCGAAATCCTTATCGTCCACATAGAGACTCACCACGGGACTTGTTCGGGAGAGACGACTGGAGGCGATATGGAAGGCGAGAAAGACGGTGCGTATAGAAATGTTTGTGGAGGGAATGGCGGGGTTGGGCTGTTGGGCAGGGGCTCTAAATCATTGTTCGCAATGCCATATTAGCGCCTGTTCCATCATGTTGCCGCCGGACACTCCCCTTGTTCTTGTGGGCGGTCCGAAAACCCGGACAAAAGTCAACAAGGCTGGCGAGCAGAGCATCAGAGAGAATAAAGACAATGCGCAGGAGCAGTTATCGTAGGCTCCACTACCGACGAGAACACAATGTCCCAGATACAGACCTTGGCAACAACGGACCTCATGTCAGATACGAAGGGACCTTCTCGACGACATGCGGTCTGGACACGATCACTGTGTGTGTTCGGAGGGCATGGTGTGCAGAACATTGCTTGTATTTCTCGGTTGAAACGGGGACAAAGGGACACCGGCTCACTACACGCCGATAAATGCTCTCCAAACTAAAATACCTCCCCGTCGCATCCGCCCATCCCAGTCTGGCGCGCACCACCCATTCCTTCGAAACTTTTCCTCTTGAGACTAGAGTTGCCTGGGGGAGCTTGAGTAGAGAAATGACCAGGGTATGAGCGGGACAGGGGAGGCGTTGTCGAGCAGGCATAAGTAGAGTTCGAACAAGCATGGACGCCCGCCGGGCTGCACGTTGTTGACGAGGCACGTGACTCACTCCTGGCAAATTTGGTCGGCGCCTCCGAACGTACTCCTCCCGCTCGTGATACTAATGCTTACTTCCTTTTGCCTTCTACTTCACGTCCCTCCGACTGTGATACAAGCGCAAATACGCCCAACTCTCCTGATCTGAAGTGCCCGACGTGCCATGATACCAGCACCGCCCTCGCCCACAGCTAGTGCGTACGTACTATCCAGTGTATCTCCAAATCGGACGTGGCAGGGTCAACTTCGGATTTATCAAGAATTGTAAACCCCTTATTGTCTTGCAGTTTCTACGGAGTCTTGACAACGGTAGTCTCTTAAGTCGCCATGACAAAGATTGTGGCGATTTTCCGTGTATGCGTCGCGGTTCCGGTCAGAGGCCAAAACGCAATTAGCTCTCTAGTCGCGCACTATGTCCCATGTATCAACAGACGCCTGTTCAATTTGACTCGTATCGGAGCTGACGTCATATACTCATCAATGGAGGCGCAAGAAGACTAGCTTCCTGGATCTCAGTGCGTGCGGCGATGTGTCACTTCCGTGTCTCAAGGGATGCTCATTTTCATCCCGACGTGCAGGTGATAGCGGGGTGATCTTCTACTCCCTAGGCCTGACGCCGCGATCCACAACGGGCCGCCTTCTATAGTACGGTGGTGCCATGCCGGAACTTCTACTCCAGTTCATCGAAGTTCTCGAAACTGCCGTGCTTAAAGAACAAGTCCCACAACACTCATTTTAAAGTTCGTTCCTCCGTTTCACACGTTTCAGAGTTGGTATAAGTTACTATTGAATCTCAAACAGCGGAGACGTTCGCCTCCCCCAAGAGTTGATCGAGTCTCATGCGTCTTCGAACCATTTCTTTGGTTGGCTTCTCTGCTACTTGTTCGTTATCCTCATGGGCATTGGAAGCCTGTCCCTCCACAATCAAGGCGGAGTACGACTACGTTGTTGTTGGTGCAGGCGCTGGAGGAGGTCCACTCGCCTCTCGGCTTGCGGAATCTGGGTATACAGGTAGGTCAAAGTCCCCGATCTCGTTTCGTAATGCCTCTATCAACTTATCATCATAGTCCTCGTAGTTGACGTCGGCCACGACGTCGATAACGTCAATACTACAACTCCTGCATACGTCGGTCGCGTTATTGAGGGTACGTCGGGCTACGCACAAGTGACGCTCCTGTTCTCGTGCACAGCTCATGCATCGACCAGATCCCCAGATTGAGCTCAATTACACACTTGACGAGTATCCTTCAGGGTTTATGTTCCAAAGGAATGATGTGTGGTACGCTTGGCCTGCAGAATGATCATGCTGATCCACTCTTACGTCGGATAATCCTAGGTACCCCCGCGGTCGTGCAATTGGTGGCTCCGCTCTCCATAACGCCGTCATCAATCTCGTTACAAACACGCGCGCAGACTTCGCTTTATTTGAATCGATGTTTGGCGACTCATGGTCGCTCGATAGCGTTTGGGAATACTTCAAGCTTCTCGAGAAGAACGAATATATTCCGCTGAGCCCTGACCATGGCTATTCTGGATGGTTGGAAACAAATACGATACCCGTCCCAATCATCCTTCAACCGAAGTTCTTGGGTGCGTATATTGTAATGCACCCGTTCGACGTCTTCTAACGATTGCGTCATTAGACTTGCAGCTTCCCCTCATTTTCGGCTCTCTTCTTCTCTCTGCGCCTTTGATCGTGGACATCAACAGTAGACCATCAATAGACGCTACGGGAATCTCCCTAGCGAGCAACACGATCACTAATACAAATGCACGATCGAGCGCCCGACAGAGGCTCCTTGCGGTGAAATTGGCCTCCCCAGATCGTCTTCAATTTGCGGAGGACACCCTCGTGACGAAGATTCTTCTGTGTCAAGACGCTAATTTGACGAAGCCAAGGGCGTACGGTGTCGAGATCGCGCGCGGGCAGGGCTTGCCAGTTCAGCTGAACTTCGGTGGCAAGCAAAACCTGACGACGGAGCAAGTGCTAGTCAAGCGTGAAGTGATTGTGGCGGCGGGTACATTCCAAACCCCACAGCTAGTGAGTGCCCCTGTTGTGTTATGTTCGAGTATAGTGACCTCACGTGTTTCCATCCTCAGCTCATGGTCAGTATTTAATTTCCTGAATATGCTACTGCATCGCTAAATATCGCCCTGCGTAGTTGTCTGGTATCGGTACGTTCTATTGGATTCCTAATCATAATGATGTTTGGGGCTTGAGTTGGCGCACATTCGCAGGTGACAGCGATCACCTCATGTCCTTCGGAATCGAGCCTGTAGTGAACCTCACTGGAGTCGGTATGAACATGCAAGGTATGTGTCCTCGTATAGTTTCAACTGGATATTGCACTGATGTAAATCCTAGACCACGACGAAATTGCGACTACATGGGAATTCAAACAGAACTACACTCTCTTTCATGGGTGTACGTTCGGCTCAGACCCTAACACCGACCCATGTTTGGATTACTATATCGCCTCAGGACACCAGAACTTGTACGCGTTCGGCGCGGGGGTGTTCCACATGCCATACAAGTCTGATGAGTCTCTCGAGGATCCGGATATGATGTTGTACTGGCTGCCTGGCAACTTTCCGGGCTTCGTTCGCGGTTCGTTCATTTCTCATAGTGTGAACCCAAACTGACACATCTCCTTCGTTAGGCGTGGGCAATCTCATAGCAGACACGCATAATGCGCTCACCGCCATTGCGCTCCGCGCACGCCCATCGTCGCGTGGTACCGTGCGACTCACTGGGGCACACCCGCAGGATGTTCTAAGTATCGAGAAGCGACACTTTCAGGCTGCAGGTGGGCCCGTGGACGTCGCTGCGCTACGCGACGGTGTCAAGAGGGCGCGGTCAATCGTGGAAAACTCGATCATGGCCGTGGCTGTCGAGCGCGAGATCTTCCCGGGAGCGAATTTCTCGACGGATGAACAAATCGAGGAACATGTCTATGAGCATATATTCGGTATGAAATTTTCTTCATTTCTGCGGAATTGAGGGATCTCTGAGATACGGCTACTACGTAGGTCATCATATATGCTGCACTGCTAAGATGGGCACGGATGACGGTGAGTGCGCCGCCGTATTCAATTCATTTTCACGATAATGATTGTTGTTGACGTGGTACACAGACGACCTTGCTGTCGTTGATGGTAACTTCAATGTACATGGAGTTACAAACCTTCGCATTGTTGATATGAGTATCTGGCCGAACGTACCCGGATTCTTCCCAACGACACCTATGTACATGGTACGCTAGATATGGGGTCTCTTTCACTTGATTTCTTCCACGCTGACACTGCATTGACGCGTAGTTGTCCGAGAAAGCCGCGCATGTGATCATCGAGGCCGCAAACGGGACAGCGACGACGAGTGCGGCCAACGCCACGTTCACTGGTCACACAGAAGGGGCATACGATGCACTCGTGTCTTATCTTGCAGCGGCGGGGATCGGTTTGTAGGCATATGTACGTATCCTCTGCTACGTGGCTCTCGCGCGGAGACGTCAATGGTCGCGATTCCTACACATGTGTGTTGTATAATTATCACTCAGCACGTGCACATCATCAGCGAGCGAAATGTGTTGTATAGATATCGTTCATGCGTAGTCCCTAAAATGCGACAGAAGAACCCGTAAGGTGATGTAAGGCAAGAGCGACAAAGATAATGCAGTGCACAGCAGGACGACAACTGGAAGGCGATGGGGAGCACGGATACACGAGTACATGATGCGTACGGAATGTTCATTAGAGATGAATGTGGGATGTACGTCTACGGGGGGCGAATGCGTGGGAAATACGAGGAGACCGGAGCACTGTTAGATGCCGTTTTTCGGGAGGGATATGGTGTGCGGGGTAGCGGGAGAGATCGGAGAAGGCCGTGCTTGCGCGGTACGACGCTTGACTTGCGCTTCGAGCTTGCTGCGCTGCTTGCGAAGATCGTCGTCTTTGAGCTTCATAGAGAACGCAAGCTCAATGAACGCCTGCGGGGTGGGCGGAAGAGAGCTTAGGGATGGGTGGTACAGCGCATGGAGAGCTGCGTCCGGGGATGACGATTGGAGGATGGCCTTCCTACTGCACGAGAACAGCGCCAAGCCAGCTCTGAACAGGAAGGGTACACCTACAAGACTTATCAATACGAGCTAGAGCGACAGGCAGAACATACATACCTTCGAATAGGAAGACGTCCCATAGCCGCACGAGGAACTGGGCGGGTAGCGCATCAGCGAACACAGTCGTGAACCTATCAAGAGTAGTTAGCAACGACAGTGACACTACGAGAGAAAGCGAGACGCACAGAGCATGACACACAGCGATGGGCGCGATGTCCATCTCGCCGAACAGCTTCTTTGCGCATGCCGCATCGTTGGCCTCCACCGCCCGCCCGAATAGAGATGCGTCGACTTCGAGCTGAACACTGCTGTTCGAGAAGTACGGCCTCAGATGGGCGTCCATCAGTGAGATGAACGTCCAAAACGCGTCTTCCTCCGGTGACTGCAGCAGAAGTTGGGCAGCGACCATCGCTAGCCCTATCACACACGTCAATGCCTATTCTGAAACTGGCAGCGCAAACAACATACCTCTTGAGTACTTGATGTCAGGGACCATGCTCAAGTAGGCCTGCAATAGGTTCGCGAGCGATCCGTCCTGGAGCTGCGGGGTCTCTACAAACGAGACCCTGATATCTTGCTCGATCTGCGCGTACACCGCGACTTTCTCCCTCTGCACGAGCTTTTGGTACAGCCCCTCCATCCGCTTCCCCTTGCTGTCGATCAGCATCGCCCATACCTGGTAGCGCACTGACGCTGGCACGCCCTCGACGACCATCTTGCGGATCTTCTTGCTCTTCCGCGCCTGCGCCGGCGTCACCGATGCCATCGCCGTGATCCAGCGCTGTTCGCGCTGACGGTGCGCCTCCATCTGCGACGCCTCCGCCTCCTTCGGCGCGCGGCCCTCGCTCGGGCTCGGCGACGCGTCACTCACGAGCCGGAAGCTCGAGCCCGAGAACGTCGAGAGCGCGGGGCTATCCGTGCGCAGGAAGCTAGCGTCGGGGCGCGAAGGGCTTGGGAGCGACTCGAAGCTCCCGCCGAACGGGGAGAGCGGGAGGGTCGGCTTGACGAGCTCGAAGTCTGTATCCTGCACCTGCACCGTGTCCTGCTCGTTCGTGTGCTCG
Organism: Porogramme epimiltina; assembly: GCA_900155495.1. Classification (NCBI taxonomy): domain Eukaryota; kingdom Fungi; phylum Basidiomycota; class Agaricomycetes; order Polyporales; family Polyporaceae; genus Porogramme; species Porogramme epimiltina. Next base: position 21,673 of record FTLJ01000309.1, read on the forward strand.
CTTGTGCTCAGGCTGATCGTGGGGCTGCTGACGGACTGTAGGGACTGGTGACTAGTGACGAGTGTGAGAGGTGCCGTCGGCTGGCGCGACATGCTGCGCTTGTTGAACCGGAGTGCCTGCGTGCCCTCGGGCAGGTCCTCGGCTGGAGAGAAGGGTGACATGATGCGCATCGAGGTGTCGTCGGAGAAGATTGTGTCGACTGACGGACGGGTTTCCACAGACGGACGGGTCTCCACTGAAGGGCGAGCCTGAGAGGACGTTGACGTCCGCGAGCGGTGGGGCGACGAAGCGAGGTCAGACGCGCGCGACGGCAGCATCGCGGACCGACTGTGGCGCAGGACGCGCGGCGAGGAAGGAGCTGGGGGTATAACTGCCGATTTCGGAGACGAAGGCGGGGTCGTGCGGAGCGCTAGAGTCTCGGGGAGGGATGATAGGGGTGATTGCGTTTGGGGTGCAGGTGATCCCCGACCGATGCCGTTGAGGTTGAGACTCAAGGCTTGAGACGCGTCCTCGTCCTGCGCAGCGTCTTCGCGAAGCTGATCTAGAGATAGTGACCGACGGGCTTCGGGACGTGCATCGGGGGCGACCGCATCCGCTGGCGGAGGAGACACAGCTGGGAGCGGGCTCGTGGACGTGCGGAGGGGAGGTGAACGTACGTGCGGAGGCACATTGTTGTCCTGCGACCGCGAGAGCGGCGACGGCGCGTGCACCCCGCGCAGCACGGTGGGCGAGTGCGACACCATCGCGCGCTGCGGCGCTGGTACGTTCGACACCGTCGTGGTCGTCGCCATCGCTGATTTGGAACGCTTCGTCGTGATCTGGAGAGGCCGGATCGGGGACAGAGGCGGTGACAGCGGTCCAGAGATCATCGGCATCGAATCATCACGACTGCACACTTGTCAGCAAACGATTCTATCTACATTGATCAAAACATGTTTCGCGCGCACCTCTTCTCACTCAGCGCTTCAGTGCGGATCGAAAGTCCAGCCCCACTAGACATGCCCGAGAAAGAGCGCGAGCGCGGGCGCGACGTATGGACTGTTGGTGCAAAGTTCGTGCGCGGGATGGGCTGGCTCTGCGCAGCGCTGGCGAGCACTTGGTCAATCTGCGCGGTGACGCTCGCAAGTGACGGCGAGGCCGCACCCCTCCTCCCCACTGGATCCATGATGCTCCTTGCAGAGGGCGACGTCGTGTTCGAACGCCCGACGGGGTCGGCCATCGCGTTGACCGAACTAGGCACCTGGGGCGGCCCTCCCGTTGTGGGGGGCGACATCATGTTCCTCCGGCCGACGGGGTCCACGTTCATCATCCCAGGGCCCGCCATCGTTGGGGGTGATATCGAGTTCATCCGCCCCACGGGATCCTGCCCCGGCCCGCCCATCGCATGAGGGGACATCATGTTCCGCCGCCCAACCGGGTCCATGCCTCCCATCGGTGGCGACACCGTGTTCGCGCGCGCGATCTGCGCGGCTGCAGGGGGCGGGTAGTTGCCAGCAGGCCCGGGCACAGGGACGGGCGGAGACGTCGCGCTGCGTCGCGGCACCACGCGTTCCACCCCGACACCTGGGCCGACCGCAGGAGATGCAGCGCGGCTGGCGGGGGTGCCAGTGCGGCTAGGGGGTGCCCACGGCATCGGCGGGCGCTGCGCACGGTTTGCGGGGACGTTGTTCTGCGGCTCGTGCGTGAATGTGACCGGGACGGGCCCCATTGACATCGAGAGGTCGTACTCGAACCGGCCATAGATCGTCGGTGGAACCTGGCGACCCTCGCGCCGCGCCGCATGGGCCATGTGGAGGATATGGAGCGAGGACCCGGGCGGTGGGCCCATCTGCTGGGGACGCTGTGGTTGGGGCATGGGCTGGCGGTTGTACATGGGCCCAACGGGGGCAGCCGCCGGTTTCGGCGCGCCAGGGTGGGGCATGAACAAACTTTGACGCGTCTCCGGGGCAGGGGCAGGGCGGTTCGGGTCCATCGGACGGGCCTGCGGGTGACCTGGAGGAGGAATGACGATAGGATTCCGCGGCGGGGGCGACGTTGCAGGGATGGGCATCTGTGAGCTCGACGCGACGGGGGCAGGTGCTTCTCTCGGGCTGTATGGCGGCGGCGGGAGGGGCTCAGGGTCCGGGTTCGCAACCCGCTTCTCGAACGCGGCCGCCTTCGGGGAACGTGCGGCGGCGGGCGGAGAACGAGGCACAGCGGGCGTTGGCGGCGGCTCCTGACGCGGAATTGAGGCTTCGACAATCTCCGCTGCTTGCGAGACGGCCGTCATCGGCACGCCCTCGTCGTGGTCTTTGACGATGACGTCCTGTCCAGACTCGTGCGATCTGCGCCCGCTCGAAGTCGAGCTCGCGTCGTCTGGATCGGCACGCCGCTTCTGGTTCGACGCCGGTTCCGCCTTCGAAGGGTATAACGGAGAGACGAGAGTCGGAGAGGCGAACGACGTCGACATAGCTGAAGTGCTGGCGGTCGGCGAGGCCTGCGGAGAGCCGAACGTTGCGTGCAGGAGAGGCGACGGCTCGGGTTCTGGCTTGAACGTGAGCGGCGCTGGACGGTTCTTCTGCATCTTGCTTTCCTTCGCGTCGGTGTCGGTCACCTCCAGCGAGATACGACTCGCGATGTCTGCAGACGTCGTCGACTCCTGAAGTCGCGACGGGATCGCCGCCTTCGAACCCTTGCGCTCGCGCGTGCTGTCCAAACTAGGGCGCTCGGTCGGGATGGGCGGGGTGTCGGAGCCGGAGCCGATGGTGTGCATCGACCCCCTCGAAAAGCGCGACATCTTCGACGCGACCGAATACCGCGAGTAGCGGTACTGGTCGTAGATGTCGCCCGCCCCCTCCCAGTCCTCCACGTCTGACCCATAGTCCGAGTCCGAGCGCATCGTCTCTGAACGCGCAGGCGGGGGGAGTGGGACGGTCGCACTCTCGGGGGATCCCGAATATTGCGACTCGGAGCGCACCGAGCGCTCCGAAGCTGCGCTGTGTGGCGGATCGAGTGGCAGTGCTGCGCTGCGGGGCGACTCCGAGTATTTTGACGCAGCGTCTTCGAGTGTCGACTCGGGGGACTGAACGCGTCTGATAGATGGGAGTTCTGCATCGCTGTCGTCATCGTCATCATCCGCATCATCCAGGCCGCCGAGAAGAGAGAGACCAATGTTGCCCATGCCGTTGTCGGAGAGTGCGATAGATATACGAGAACTGGCGTCATTGTCCGAGTAAACAGAAGAGGCGCGGTCGGCGGGTGGGAAGCGGAAGGTAGACAGGTCGGGTGAACGGGCGTGTTCGATGGGGCTATCGTCGCTGAGCTGTTTCGCGATTTGGTCGAGGCGGATGGGTGGGGCGAGGGATGCGGTGTCGGAGTCGTGATCCGAGGCAATGACTACTTCGTCATGATTGTCATCGGCAGGTGTGACGGGGATGGATGAAGCCGAGGTGTGGTGGGATTCATGGCTCATTGAACGTTCGGGATGGGGTGATTGTCGAGGCGAGTCGGAGTCCACGGTGATAGTAATATTACTTGAGTTGGAGATGCTAGGTTCGATGACGGGGGCTAGAAGCTCCTGGGTCGCCTGGCGGGAGGGGGGAAAGCGGGGGCTGCTGACGCCGGATGATGGGAGGTCGCGTATAGAGGAGACGGCAGGAGAGGGGACATCACGGGCGGTGAAGGTGCTTTGGGAAGAATCGGGCCTGGAGACAGGGGACGCAGTGGACTGGCGTTTAGTGAGAATGGGTTTCTTGAGACGTCCATGGAAGCGAACGGCGTCGCCTCGAAAGTGGCCAACGACACCCTCACAGTAACCCTGCACAAAATGAGGAATGGAGTGACTCTAAGAAAGACGCCACATACGAGGTAGAGGTCCGGTTGGTTGGGGATTTGCATTAAGACGATGATGTCGTCGTCCTGTACGGCCAGGTAAGTATATCGGTACACCGAGGGGGTTTAGTAGAGAGAAACAGAGCGAAAGGGGGGGACGCCACCGTATAACGCACGTAAACTGTAGAACGTCACGCCCGCGCAAGCATTCGGGTTCATCATCGCGGAGCTCACTATGCACCATTGCGGTCTCAGACGAGGCAAACCCGTACCCGTAACTGACGGGTACGGGTTTGCACCGGGTACGTCTCATGGAACCCGTACCCGTACCTGCCTGGGTATATACCTGCACTTGTGGCAGGTATACCCGACCCGTGGTATGGCCTAGAGACACATGACGTATCGTGACGGCAGAGATGGAGAGACGGGACACGTTTTAAGCCTAAGCGGGACGCCGTATGCATACGCAAACGACAAAGGGGCCCTGCATGAGGACCTGCGCTTCGCCGATGAATAATGAACCCCAGCTCGGATGACGAGCAAAGAATAGGTCGGGGACGTTTATAGATAGCCTGGGACGGAGCGCGAGGGTCGACGCGCGCGCGAGCGCACTTGTAATGAGAAAATGGAGCACACCTTCATGAACATAAGGTCCTGGGCCTCCTCCGCGATACAATCCTCCAGCGCGGTGCACTTGCCAATGCCGCCCTTGCTCGCAAACCGAGTCCATCGGCCGAGTTCGCTAGCGTCCATGGCGGCGAAGTTGGGAACGAAACCGAAAGGAGCGGCGTGGTGGGTGCAAGGTGCAAGAAAGGAGAGCAGAGAGGCAGACGGGGGCCAGATGCAAGACGAGGAAGAGAGGGACGACAAGAAGCGGAGACAAGGACCGCGGCGAGTAAGGGCCATGTCCAAATGCCGCCCTCCCGTCCCCAGTCCCGGGTTAGGGTCCCCCTTACGTAATCACTCCCTCTGACGCTTAACGGCTAAATTCTGCCGCTCGTCTCCGCAGTGTCCGTCGATGGTGCTTCCAACTTCGCAGCCCCCGCCCTCGTTCTCGAGCACCAGAATGTCAAACGGATGCGTAGTGGCCATAGGCTATACGCCTCCTCATACTTGAACGCTCTTGTTGCGGTTACTGTCCTTCCATACGCACACCCAGAGCTACGCCGTCCGAGGAGCAATGCACAACGTGAGTAGTCGGAATATGTTTACTCACGTCTGGCTTAAACGTAAGAAGCAGGACCTCTTTTAATGTGAAAGTGCGCGCCGCTCCCCTACGCAGTACGTCCGCTTATCGGGTTTGTCGCTGCGGCCATTGCGGTGCTAAGACGACGTCGGACGAGCGCTGCGTCGAGGGCACTCCCTGGTTACGTGGTACGTAGGCTTCTTCAGCCGCTGCTCTCGTCAGTGCCCATTGACTTATCACCCGCCTCTCAGCGCGGAACTCCGAGGATCACTCACCCTTCGATTCTTCATCCACCAATGCTCATAGAGCTGGGCTACCGTAATCCAATTCCCTTGGCCACAACTCCAAGCACTCCCAGCCGTTCGAATCCCACCATGGTCAACTCCGTCCGTAAGGCAAGCCCTCACCATACACTAACGTCGCGAGAGAGCTCTCTGACACCCAATAGGCCCCGTCTGTCTAGGTGCGGCGAAACTATCAGAGTATCCTCTACTGCAGCGTCTGCGTCGCTCTTAACTCGTCGAGATGTCGTATTTGAACCGCGAGTGAACCTAACCTTAACCCGGATACATCGACATCCGCAATGCGCTTTCACGTTTCGTCTCGCTCGATCTCGGAGAGACCTTGGCACGTATGCGGATCCTGCCCTGGTGTTTGGGCGGCGCATTACGTGAGTCATGGACAAGTTGGGCGCTGTGGCGCGAGTGAGCCTATTCGCGTAGACACAATCCCTATGTGCCCGGCCAATATGGAGGACCACGTGGCCCTCACACTGTCGGGTTCACCGCGACCTTGATCGTGCTATACTCACGCCCTCTCTTCCAGCTTATTTCGACGAGTCTTCTGCCCAACCCGCAGCTCCAAGCACGTAACGAGGGACGTCTATGTTAAATCTGGCTTTGTTCGGCCCACAAACAAGACTGCACTGTCGTATCTGTGTTTCCGGTAAGGACTTGTCGTTCATTGAGAGGATGGCCTAACGCTGCTTCTCTAGGCTGATGGCATTGGCGTCGTTCGCTCTAACTTCGCCGGCCCCGCATATCACGACGATGCATCGAGTTCAGACAACGGGGTGTCGATAGTGAACACGACAAATATAAGCGTAAGCACCCGCTCCATTGCAGTCGCCTCGCGAATCTGGGCGTTCATCTCTGAGCCCACTGCAATTGATGCTCGGCTTGCGATACCTGCGTCGAAGGCGTCTCATGTGACACCGACTCTCCCTCTTTCCGTCAAAGCTCCTCAGGTTCCGAAGCCACTCTTCCTTAGATTCCTCATCCTCCCGGTGTTCGAGCATATCTGACTCGAACGTCCCTTACGACAGCGCCAGCCTCGAGCACGCCGACACCCGTTATCTCACTACCCACAACTACGTCTCCAGCTGGTGCTACGTCATCCTCCCGCGCCACGCAGAAGTCAAAGTTTAATGACGTCATGGTTGTCGTTATACTCGTGATCCATGGTACGCTGGATCTTCCGAAGCTCAAGAATAGTATGTCTATCGACGTATACAGTACGACATCTGTCTGACTTGCAGCTGTGATGCGAGCCGGGTGGGGTATGAACCTCTTCGTCGTCGTGTCATTCGGCAAGAAGGTCTTCCGTACATGTGTCATTCGTCGTTCACTTAACCCTCAATGGGACAAGAAGATGCTCCTCCATATCCATCGCTACGAGACGACATCCAAGGTTCAACTCGCGGTATGGGACTGGGACAAGCTGTCATTCAACGACCACGTTGACACGTCGTTCTACGCCGTGCAGCTGCTCGTCTATGCGCCGAAGAAGGATCCAACGACTAGCTTGTACTCCAAGGATGAAGATGGGGCGTGAATGATGGTCGACTTCTCGCTTTCGTTGTATACCGGGCAAGAAGATGCCATAGGTGTCGCACCATAACCTCACCATCTCATTCAGGTGAGCATACGACTCGCGTATGCTTTAACTTCTCATTGAGGCTGTGTTCTAGAGCCAATTACCAACCATACGACGCACTGCGTCAGAGGTTCCGGCGCGAGTATCTCAAACAGTACGACACGGATGACACCGCCCCTACTTGCCACCTCGAGCTGACTTCAGCCCTCGACTCGCTCGCTTTGACGCTCTCGCACGAAACCTCCAACTCATTCTGGTGGTGATTCAGCCAACGGCCTCATAACAACACACTGACCATCGATGAGACCGTGCAGTGCCTCGAGACGGTTACGGAACTTTGCTGGCCAATATGCGAAAAGCGCATCAACCTCGGCGCGACCAGAGTGTCGCCGCGAGTGCGCCTGTTACTCCTACATTCTTTTTCGCGTTCGGTGAGTGCAATGCTGTATGTGTGTCGCCCTCCGAAGACGTTTATCTGTTTGATAGGAGGTTCAAAGATCGTTGTTCTGTTCGATAAGAGCACGGTCGAGTGGGACGAAAACTTACTCATCAATAGTAGTGCTGTACATGTCTCGCCGAGACCGAGGCGTACGCGTAGGTGTGGGACTTGGGCAAGGTAAGCGGAAACCTATTCCGGACAGAAACTAATGGTAGATTCCATGTGCGCTTTTGATGCTATGTGTCAGTACTCTCCGTCACTACACCTACGCCTAACTTTTTATCGAGGTCATTCTGTAAGGCTCACACTGGTGATCGGAATGTATTACGGAATAAATGTGATTATTTACCGCCGCAAGAGACTTCGGCTTGGCTCTGGGCCCGTATGGAGCTCGGGCGTGGACTGACACCATGCGTTGAAAGCTCCGGCGAAGCGAAGCAAAAATACCTTGATTCCGAGGATAAATACAGCTGATGAGAGTGGGATTCGAACCCACGCCCTTTCGGACCAGATCCTTGGTCTGGCGCCTTAGACCGCTCGGCCATCTCACCGTATGTTCCATGTTCCTATGCAAGGGCTCTGGTCTACGGGGATCGAGCGCTAGAGTGAGCGGCGTGGTCGCACACCCGCGTTGGGCGAGCTCAGCGCTTGTGGAAGTACTACACGGGCCGCGGGTGCGCATCTTGGACGCAAGTCTCCGTCTGGACTCTGCCCACCACTCGCCCCCTCCGTCTCCTCTCCTCTGCCGCAACCACCTCCACCCTTCTCTCTTCTTTCATGCCGCTACCGCCATGCACACGGACGTCCGGGAGCTGACTGGGTAATAGGTCGGAGGTAAGCGTATCCCTCAGGCTCTCACGTCCGCTGAGCGCTCGTCTTGAGCAAGACAAAGCCAGGTGCAGCCTCATCGTTCCTCTCTCCCGTATGGCTCCCCTCCGTCAAGATGACGGGCGAGGGGCGCTACAAGCCGCTCGCCGGCCCCGTCTACCCCACCGTCCTAACTCGCCAACCTCCTTATCAAGGCCCTCCAAGAGACCGAAGCCGTCAAGGCGTCGCTCGCAGCCATGTGGCGACACACAGAGAAGATCGAATGCTTCCTCGGGCTTGCTACGTCCCAGTCTTCCGCTCAGTCACCCTCATCACGTCCCCGCTGGGCCCATCCCAGGATGCCTCCTCAAAGTTCCGTCTTTCCGAGATGATCTAATCCTCGGCTCCGTTTGGCAACTGTGCAGAGCGCGCTGAACAAGCTCACGACGAGGTCGAACCCCACCCCCGCATGCTCTAAGAGCAGTGCACTGAGTTCGAACGCTGGTTCTCTGAGGCCGACGTCCACTCTCAGCTCCCACATCGTCGCCGGCGGCAGCAGCTAGCTCGTCCTGATCAGCTCCATCCCCTCTGCAAACCCCGTCGCCTACCTCCCGTCGCTGCGGTCGCACGGCACTCAATCCCAACCTTGCTCCTGCTACCACGCCTCACGCTCCGATAGCTATAGGCTGCCCCTTGACTCCCAGTTCTCGTCTGTCGCACTTCTCCACCCCCCTCCCCCTTCCCCCACCTCCAGCCGCGTCTGCCTCCGCGCAAGCAGCGCGGACACCAGCTACCACCAGCTACCGCAGCGTTCCCACCTCCCCAAGCGCGGCACCCATGCCTAACGACAACACAGCGACCGCGACGCAGACGACCGAGCCACGGATGCCACTACAGCCTCTCCGTGAGCATCCTCCTCATACTTCTCCTGTAGCCTATCTTATGACCTCCTGCGGCCTTCGAATTCTCCCCACTCCGCTTACCTCAATGGCCATTCTACTCACCATTCCCTGCAGCTCGCCGTGCACCTCGCTCCCCTCACGACCACGCTTCACGCCCGCTATTCCGTGTACCCCTACCCCGCTCGGACTGCGAGCCCTGTGCGTACCTGGAACATCACCGTTCCCACCGCTAGTGGTCCGCCTTGCATGGCCGCTCCTCCCACAACCGGGTCCACCTGCGTGGTAGTGATGTGAGTCTCGATGAGGTGATCTTCGAGGCTGCGCGGCTCGGGCCGACGGGCACACACCTGCTGTCGCAGAGCAGCTACACGCGCCACGACCGCGACTACAACCGCGAAGGCGGCTCACCGTACCACCCCACCTCGCGCTCGACACCGCGGGGCCGTCAACTTCGACGTCTGCGGTGAATTCGAGGCCTGAGACCGAGATGGAAGACGACGGGGACATCGACATGGACATCAGCTGCGACGACGGCGCGTCCTCGCCCTTGCCGGAACGCCAACAGCACACGGACACGGGCACAATTCGCGCGACGCACTCGCGGCGCCACTCGAAATATTCTCGCGTACGATCCGCAACTACGTCCCGTCTTCTATACCCTTCCCCTCGGCCGCGCCGTCTCCGCCGCGTGTCTCCCTCCCAGTATCTTTCGGGAGCTTCCTCAACCCCACTGCGCCGACCGCCACCTCTCCAACCGCCTCGTCTTTCAGCGGCGCCGAAAGGCGACGCCGTCCGAGTGATGGACCCCCGGGCTGGCAGCACCGCGCGTCCACCGAGATGCCCATCTTCAGCCTGGACGACTCGTGTGGGCCGGCTGGGACGTGCTGACCAATGTGGTCGATGGGAACGGGGGGCCTCCGAAGCTGAGGTGCGTGCGCGCCCCATCTGCGGCCCCCGAGGAATCTCCTGTTGCCCACTGGCTCGCCCGTTCCCGCCCGCGCGTTCTCGTGCGCTCCCAGGTCCGTTCTCATGCTCGGATACCCGACCGGCCTCCAGCTGTGGGACTGCTCGAACCTGGGCTCCGTCTCTGAGCTGCTCAACCTGGCCGGCCTCGGGTGGGGCGCTGTTGAGTTCTCGGGGGTCCTGCCGGACCCACCCAACGGCGCGGAGGACATGTACCGGCAGAAGCGGCCGATGGTTGGCTTTTCGTGAGCATTCTGTTACGCCTCGCAGCTGGAGCGCCTAGTACTGGGCGGTACTGGTCGAGCGTTGAGTAGCGTTCGGCTAAGTCGATGAGTTGATCTTCCTAAGACTGCAAAGAGCGCTTAGACGGGCGCTTGAGTTCGTATTAAACTGACGTTGGGTGCGTTCGAGCACACAAGTCGAGCAGTGAGGTTTCTAGGATAAAGTAGCGGGGTACCGACCCCGGGGCGTGTATACAAGAGACCGAAAACTAGGGAGCTCCTACGAGGGAGTCGTCCCTTATATACATGTACAACCATTCAGGCACTATACTATGAGTGTCCCAATATGGTAAGTCTGCTACGAAGCTACACTGCTGCGGACTGCAGACTGCGGACTGCGAAGTGTAGCAAGGAATAGTGTACAAGGATGCGACTACTGCGTACTGCGGGCTGCGGGCTGCGGACTATGGACTGCGGACTGCGCACGACGAAGACATGGAAGCCCTGAGGAGAGCGAGTGTAAGTCCGTAGTTTTGCTAAGTAAAATAAAAAGAAAATATACCGGTATCGTAACACCACCCCCCCTAAGCCCCCCTAGGTCGTCCCGACCTTCACGATGCGTCGGTCTTCAGAGATGAGGCCCACCGTCCTCGATCGAGCACATACGGGGAGGGGATGTGTCCAGCCGAGAGGAAGTAGGCGGAGATGACGGTGTCGATGACCCAACCCAGCGATTTCCCTGTGAACGTCTGGCGAATGATCTCCACCTCCTCGGGGGAGTAGCGGAACGCATCACGGTAGAGTTGGTTGTGTACTTCACCTTCATCACGACTGATCACTGTGCACTGGTTAGGTGGTGGAGCGACCTTCGCGAGCGTTAGCGAGCGATGGGAGCGATTGATAGGGGGTTCTTGTAACTCTCCCCGGGTTAGCACTGGGNNNNACCTCAAATTGCCGATCTCAGGTTCATATATATATGTCCTCAGCATCTGACGTCAGATGCCGATGGCACACAGATCGTCTGATCTGTCCTCAACGAGTACGCCTATGGCTTTGCAAACTAGCTCAGTCCGTTCGTGTTGTCTGTGTGCACGCTGCCTGACAGAGTGCTAGCTTGTACGTGCTCTCCTCACTGCTCTGCTCACTGGCCCTCCCGACGTTGAGTGTGATGCTCTGAACGGCGCTCAAACGTATGGCATTTGAGGTAAACGTACTTTTTCCCCGTAGAGAAATGCGTGCTAAACGCTTTGCACCCAGAAGCATTCACTAGCCCTTGGTCGTTGTTGAGATGGACAGGACGTGCCGTGACACCCTGTGCGTCACCCTTGGAGAGGGACCTGGGCAGTCATGTGACGAAGTGCTAGCTGGCACTTCATCACGTGATTTGCATTGTATAAGTGAGTGGCCTGCGCGAGATTTTGTTGCAGCACCTTGAGTTCTTGCCCGAATATTTTGCGAGGAGATGCGTTGGAAAGCCACGATTTTTCTCGTCATTTTGGTACCTCACACGTGAGGGGAGATGGTGATGTGAATTTCCCGATGTGGCAGGTGCAATGTTCTTTTCGCAGATCAATGTTGTTGTGGACGTGCCATTTCTTGACAGATTTGCACGAGATTGGGTGCATTCTAGAGTGAATATTCTGGCCTTTCAAACTGTGCCTTGCACGACAGGTCAGAGCCAGGTCAGAGCATGTCGACTTGGCCTGTGCGGCCGAGGCGGAGTGCGCGAGTGAACACGGTCACTGTGACGGTGAGTTCTGAGGCCTTGTACGGATGCTTATATATATAAATCGAGCATCTGACGTCAAATGCCGATGGCACACAGATTGTCCGATCTGTCCTCAACGAACATGCTTATGGCCTCACAAACTAGCTTAGTCCGTTTATATTCTCTGTGTGGACACTGCCCGACAGAGTGCTAGCTTGTACGTTCTCTCCTCATCGTTCTGCTTGCTGGCCGTCCCAACGTTGAGTGCTACCCTTTGAACGGTGCCCAAACGTAGAGCATTTGATGCAAACGTACTTTTCCCCCGTAGAGAAATGCGTGCTGAACGCTTTGCACCCAGAAGCATTCACTAGCCCTCAGCGGTTGTTGAGATGGACAGGATGGGCTGTGATAGCCTGTGGGTCACCCAGACCTGGCTGGTCATGTGATGAGACTCAAATTTGAGTCTCGTCACATGATTCGCACTGTATTTGTGAGTAGCCTGCGCGAGATTCTGTTGTAGCACCTTGAGTTCTTGTCTGAATATTCTGAGAGTGGATGCGTTGGAAAGCCACGATTTTTCTCGTCATTTTGGTACCCCAAACGTGATGGGAGACGGTGATGTAAATTTCCCGATGGGGCAAGTACGATGCTCTTGTCGCAGATCAATGTTGTCATAGCTCTGCCATTTCTTCATGGATTTGCATGAGACTGGGGGTGTTCTGGAGCGAATATTTTTGCCTTTCAAACTGTGGCTTGCACGAGACGTGAGGGCCAGGTTGGAGGATGCCGACTTGGCCTGTGTGGCTGAGGTGCGGTGCACGAGTGAACGCGGCGAGTTCTGAGGCTTTGTACGGGCACTGGTATGAGCTACTACTGGTTTCTGCTGCTTGCACGAGGTCCTTGAAGCTTGAAGGGCACACAGCCACTTGGGTTAGGGTGGTGCAGCTGAGCCAAAATTGCCCGATCTGGGTAGGTTAGGGGACCAAACGATCTGGTTAGGGTACATGTGTGAGGGTGAGGGCCGGGGCGAGGGACTGGGCGAGGGCCGGGCTGTGTCACGTGACCGTGGGAATTAATAAATTAAAAAAAGAAACGAGACCTCCACTCGCGCGCCACTGCGCCTATCCAAACGATGTTTTTCCCGCGCCGAGCCTTTTTCACTTTGACCGCCGCACGTGCAGAAGTCGCCTGCACAATGTCTGGGGCTGAGTGTTGGCCGTGCACCTAGCCAAGTTGCTGCTGCTGTGTTCACAGACACCACCCACTTGCACGTGCATCAGATTCATATCAAAAATGTCAGACCGACTCGTACTGCACACCGTCACACCACCTCGGATGCTGCCCTCGTCCACAAGTTCGCTGGCGTGCGCTGTCCGTTAGAGGCTTAGGTATTAGCTGGTTAGGCTTAGTGCTTAGGGGTACTGTCCCTCGCCCGCACGTGTCTCGGTGCCTCGGTGCCTCGTTGCTCGGGGTGTACGTCTTGTCTCGGCTGCCTCGGCCCTTGGACACGTGTTCATCCACCAGGTAGACATTGCTGTCACCCACTGTCATGACCAAGTTGCACGGTGGCCAGACAGGTGAGAGACCTTGCTGACCGACTTTGCCTGTGTGCTAAGCGTCGACTTTGACCGTGCAGGTAAGCCCCATAGTGACGTTCCCCTTGGCATTTGACGTCAAATGCCCGTTTTTATATCACACTCACCCACCGTCTTTGATCGTGTGGTCAGAGGTGAGCGTTGCTGTGAGCTGACCGAGTAGAAGATTGAGCATGCTCACACTCCCTTGGTGCTTGCACTGACTGTATGGGCAAGCTCCGTATGAACGACCTTGGAATTTGACGTCAAATGCCGAGGTTATAATATATTTAATATATGTAGCCTAGTCTTTGGTCAACTGCCGGGCGAACGGCCTCGAGCCTTGGCATATCGTGCTTATATTGCCCGTGTCCAGGTGCACCACCATGACACAAGCCTGCAGACTTGACCGTACAGCCAGCGGTGAGGGTGAGGGTAAGTGTGCTGGTGAACGTTATTGCTTATTGACTTCAACCGGGCTTATTGCCCAATAAGTAAATTGGTGCGCCGGCTTATGTAACAAGATCTGACCTCAAATTGCCGATCTCAGGTTCATATATATATGTCCTCAGCTTAGGTTAGGAAGTCGATCGAAGACGAGCCGCAGGCGAGTCGAAGATCGACCCGACGTGTGGAGATGGTGGGTAAAGCCGACTAGCTAAGAGCGGTGGGGTAGTACCCCTTACCGCA
>FTLJ01000311.1:0-112826 GCA_900155495.1 Porogramme epimiltina
CCCCCCCCCCCCCCCGCCCCGCCCCCGCCCTCCCCCCCCCCGCCACTGTCCCCGCCTCCCCGTCTGCCCGCCCGCCCACACTCGCCCTCTACTCACCCCTCCCTGCGCGCGCCCACGCCGCCGTCCGTTATCGCACCCACGTCTACCCCCGTCGTCGCGCAGCCCTGTTCGCTTCCCGGCCCCGCCGCTTCTCTGATCCCCTCACCGCTACGCGCGACGCAGACGCCCCCGACACATTACATCACTCCGAAGCTTGTTTTTATAGACGCTCGTCTGCTCGCGTGTACGCCGCGTGATCAGCCCCCCTCCCGCCGCCGCCATATTATTTTCCACCCCCATTTTTTCTGCGCATTTTCCTCGCCGCGCGCCCGCCACACGCGTCGGCCTCCCCGTTTCAGCACGCTCCTCCTGCTCAGATCGCGCAGTCCGACCGTGCCCGCCCGCGCGCCCGTGCGCCCGTACACCTGCGCGCGCGCTCGGCGCCCCCTCAGGCCGTGTGTGTGTGTGCCTTCGCGTGCCCCGCTCACGCTCGCTCGCTCGCCCGCTCGGGCGCGATGCGGCCTGTGCCTCGCGCAATATCCGGGCCGTGCTGCACGCCATTCCGGCGCGTCTCGCCCCGCTGATCGGGCCCGTCCCGCCGCGCGGCGCTCCCTTCCGCCGCCCCCTTCCGGAACGGACCTGTCGGTGGGCACGGCTGAACCGAAAAGTGCGCCCGCGCTTCCCGTTCCGCGCAGAGTTCCAGCGGACGGCTTCCATCGCCCAGGCGACGGACACCTGCCACCGTGGGCTCGCTCGCCCTCCTCCCTTCTTCCCCTTGGCCACTCCAGACAGAGGAGACGCGCCCGCCGCCGCCCCCCATTCCGCGCCCAGCGGTGCGCTTCCCCCCCCCCTTGCTCGCAAAACATATCGTGCGAAAAGACACCGCGCCCCTCTGTTCCGCCCTCTCGGACTTTGCGCGCGCTCCCACCCCGCGCTGCGACTTACCCGGCCTCGCCGCCACGGCCCACCCCCTCCCCGACAGCGCGCGCGCTCCAACGCGACAGCAGCCATCGGAGGCCCTGGTGCGCCCCCCACCGCCAACAGAGCACCTGCACACCAGCCCGCCATCACGCCAGATTCGCGCCTGTGTGCTCATGTGGGCCCCTTCGCCAGCCGCGCAGCGCGCCTCCCACCCACTCCGCGCGCGAGTCGTGAGCGCCGAGCGAGGTGAGTTCCCTACGCACATCGCCCCGCCCCCATCTCCCTGCGCGCCCGAACAAATGAGTCCCAGACCTGCCGTGGGGCTGTCAGATGCGGTGGCCCGCAGCGCGTCGCCGGGGCCGCGTCCCCTTCGCCCCCCTCGTGCTTGCGGACATGCATGGATCCAGGATCGCGAGCGACCGCGCACACGAACGCGGACGCTCGCGCGATCGCCCGCCCCACCCGCCCACCACCCTTCCCCACCGCGACGTGTACTTAGGAGGAGGCCCCGGGGATCCCTGTCCCTGCGGTCTGTCGATCTGGCGCGGGTGGTGGGCGATGGGTGGGTGGGTGGTGGACCGCAAAGGGCGCCCGAGCGCCGCGAGCGCGGGCCACCGCCGCCGCCGCCTGCCCCATCCCCCCCCCCCTCTCTACGTATACCTGGCAGCCCGATCTGCTTCCCGCCTACCCGGACACATACAGGAGAAAGAAGCCGCGAAGCCGCACGTCGACGCCCGCCCCACTCGCCCGTCCCGCGCGCCCGCGCGCGTGCGGACGCGCGTACGTACGCCGTCACGTAACAAAGTGGCAATCCTCGCTCGCCTTCTCGACGGTGGCGTCGCTTCCCGCGCCGGGCGCGAAGGCAAAGGTGCACGCGCGCGCGCGGACAGGCTGCAGGGAGAAGAAGGGGAGGCGATCGCCCCTGGCGCGGCGGGTCGCGCGCACGCTCCACTTCCATCGCGCCCCCGTCGGGGGCACGATCTCGGGGCTGCGATGGGCGTATTGTCGATTGTACGCGTGTTATCTATCTGGGAGGGCGAGATGCCCGCCTGCCCGCCTGCGGCGGGCCCGACTGACGCCGTGCTTACTGCCTGTATCGCGCGCGCCACCAACAGCGATCCCCACCCGAGCCCGCGCAGATGGCGTGCGCGCGAAGAAGACGGCGAGCCCCATGGCGACGGCGCGCACCGCCGCGGTTCGTGGACGCACCGCGACGGGGTGGGGTGCGCATTGCGAACCTCTGCCCCCTCACGAGATCAGGTCTCGAGACCTGCCTGCACCGCAACTGCGCTGCCCGGCCGCTTCGGACGTCGATGAAGACGCCGCGCCGTCGCCGTTCTCGTCGTCGCTGTCGTCGTCGTCGTCGTTCGCGCGCGCGCGCGAGAGAGAGAGGGGCAGCGGCGCGCGACCTTCTCTCTTTCAATGCACACATCCGGACCCGGTCCACCCCACCCTCGCAGCGCGATCGCCCTCCCTCGCGCCGTCGCGTTATGGCATTCCTTCCCTAGGGCGCTGCACACCTAGATCGCCCGTTCTCGCACGGCGAAGGTCGCCACTCCTAATACTGAACCTCGCACGCACGCATGTCCGCGGGTCGCTGGCCGCTCGCGGCGCGCGGCAGCAGGGACGCGGCGGGCGGGCACGGACGCAATATCTCGCCCGGCCTGGCATCGGGCGGGCTCGTCCCCGCCCGACGCAGCGCGGCACCGCCTCCCGAGAGAGAGAGAGAGGCCCATCCGTCCGTCCGCCTGTCTGCGTGCTCGGTGCTTCCCCGGGCCCTCGTCGATACCTTGCCCTGCCGCCGCGCCCGCCGGCCAACAGGGAGCACCCGCCCGCCGGCCACCGCGTATGTGCTATCCGCTTCATGGACCGCAATATCCGTCCTCTCCTCGAGCCCGCGCGCCTGTGCGCGTTCGAGAAGGGCGCAGAAGCCCGCGCTGGGCAGACGTACCTCGGCGCGGACGCTCGCTCCGGCGCGCTCACGGCGTTCCCACCGCGCGCGCCGGGGAGAGAGCCCCGGCACCCGCAGGCTGCAGCAGGCCGCGCCGGCTGGCCCAGGTGGCCCCGATCAGCCCGCACGGCCGTGTATGCGCGCGCGCGCGTCCGTGCGTCTGTGTCCCAGTTTTTTTTGCATATTTTTCTCGCAGCGCGGGGGAGGGGAGGAAAGAAGCACCCGTGTAGGGCGGCGTCCAGGGCTGGCAGCGCGGGCACGGGCGCGGGCGCGGGCGAGACGCAGCGTGCGATCCCGCCGTGCAAGCTGTGCAGCTCGCGTGCGCCTGAAGGGGGCACCCGCGCACGAATGGACGACGGCACGACCGGCCGCTTCTTCTCTTTCACGTTCCTCCTTCGAGCCCGCCGCTGTTCGCGCCGCGCTCGCCTCCCCCGCGACGCGCCGCCTCGCCCCACCCACCCAACCCAGTGCCGCCCGCGGCGACGCAGCAGGAGCAGCAGTGGCAGTAGCAACGCCAACAACAGCAGTCCCCGTCCTACCCGCCCGCGGCGGGGGAGGCTTCTTCGAAAATCGCGCCGCTGCTCGCTGCCGTATGCGGCGCGCGTTCTCCGCGACCGCCCGCCGGCGCGCGACGGGGAAGGGCGCGGCTCACGTACGACGCCCAGCTTCCCCTCCCCCCACCGGCCCTCGCTGCGCCCCTGCTGCTCCCCGCGGCGGCGCGGGATCGACGCCGCCGCCCCTCGTGTGCGCGCGCGCGGGGCAGTCGCGCTGCCCCCGCGGGCCGCGGGCCCCCAACCTTGGGCCTTAGACGACGGCGCGTCGACGATGGCCCGCCGCCCGCCGCCCATCCGCCTGCCTGTTCAGGCCGCTTACGGCCTTGCCTGCGACAGCGCCCGCCTTCCCGTCGCACGTCTTGCCCAAGTCGCCCCCGTCGCCTCCCCATTTCCTCCCAGCCACCCCCGTCTGTCCGTTCGGCGTCGCGACCCCGCGACGCGTCCGGGCCGCCGTCGCATCGCGAGCAGTAACAGTGGCAGCAGGACACCCCAGTGCTCCCGATATTTTATTAATTGCCCGCGCGCCACACCCGCGCCCGAGGCCCGAGGGTGTCCTGGCGCCCTCCAGGCTCCCGTGGCGGCGGCTGTGGCGCTCGGGCTCTCTGGGGGCCCTGCCCGCCCCACCTCACCTCATCCAGATCCCAGCGCGCTCCCCTCCCGGCCCCAGTGTGGCCACTGGGCGACGACACCACCGGCACGCAGGCGCCGGAAGGGGGCGGAGGCGGCGCGCGCCACCATCTGATCGCAGAGGCGCCCTGCGCCCTGCATCCTGCCTCCTGCATCCTGCGCACTGATAGCGCGCGCGCGCGAGGGGTAGGGCAGGGTGCGGGGCGGGGCCGCCGGCCGGTGGGGAAAGATGGACGCACCGGGGCCCGGATGCGGGTGCGGATGGCGAGATGGACGAACGGATGGATGGGCATCGAGTGGAGCAGGGCACCCGGTGCGCCCGCCCTGCTTGTTTCGCCCTCCCGCGCACCGCAGCTGTGCAGCACACGGGACGGGGAGAGGGGGGCCGCCCACCGTGCAGGTCCAAGGTCCCCCCGATCCCCCCGTCGACAGCATTCCGCGGATCAAAGGCCCCACCCGCGTCCAACCCCGTCCAGGACCGACTTTTTTTTAATGAACCGCGTCGCACCTGCCACCGCCAGGCGGCGCGCGACAGAGGGCGCCGGTAATTGCGCCCCCCCCCCCTCACGCACCTCCGCGCCCTCGTGCGTGCCCCGCTCCCCCTTTTGGGCAGCGCACGATCGCGGCCGGGCAGCGGCTGCGACGCGGGCGCGGTCGTAATCACTTACGCAGAATATGCAGAATATGCAGAATTATATGCAGAACCTCCTGCGCGCACGCATCCGTCCACGCTCGACACCACTGGCAACCGCGACCGCGACGGCCGCCGGGTGCGCTACCGACCAGAGACCAGAGTTCATTCTGCTCAACGCTTCACCCAGGCGCGCCGCCGGCCCCTGCGGCATCCGACGTCGACGCCCACCTCGCGGGTCCCTCCCCTCCAACCTCAGACCTCCGGCCCCTGTGCGCGTGGACCCCCGCCGCCACCACCACCGGCGGCCCGCCCCGCCCCCCCGTCGCGAGGCTGAGGGACCCGCCGGGACGGCGGGGCCGAGATCGGGGCGCGGAGAGGCTGAGGGGTGGCGAACGGGGCGGGACGCGCACGCCCTGGGCCTGGCTGACCGACCCGACCCGACTCGCGCCCCCTGCTCATCTCCCAGGTCCCTCTACGATCGATCCGGTGTCATATCCCTGGTCTCACCTCCCCGAGGATGCCCCGCGCGTCCGCGGGGTGGCAGCTTGGCACTCAATGGCAGAGAGGGGGGGGCTGGTGCCGGCACCGCCCTCCCTCCCGCGTCCGGGTACGTGCCCCGCACACTCTCTCTGTCAGCACCCTCCCCGCCCCCGAACGCGCACGCACTGAGCAAATTTGGCGGCGGTGCGTCCCGTCCCCGGACGCCGTGGACGTGCGCCGTCACCTATCTCCGACGGTGCTGCTGCCCAGCCAACTCATTTTTTCCGCGCGACGCGAGTTTCGACATTATCGCGCGGCGCCGCCGGAAAATGAAGAGGCGGACGCGGAGGGGAAGGGGAGGGGGGGCTGGTGGAACGCGGAACCTCGCTCGGTACCGAGAGGGCTCCCGGCCCGCGCGCCGCGCACGCGGAGCCGCCGGCTCAGCGTTCTGTCAGCCCGGTGTGTCTCCAATGTCCATCCCTCCCCCCTCCCTTCCTGACGGCGTCAGCCGTGCGTTCTCATCGACGACGGCGGCGGCGGCGGGACACGAGACGGCCAGCAAGGGAACGGCCAAGGCCAAGCCGACAGATAGGGGGCAGCAGCAGCCCGCAGACGGCTCGGAGCATGCGGAGGGGGCGCGGCCTGTCGCCTCGCTCCCGCGACTGTTGAGAGACGTCCGGCTGGGGGATCTCGCGGCGCACCGCCAGGGAGCTTCCCTGGCGGCGATACGGCCGTCGGGCGAGAAGCCTGCGGGGGTTGTTGTCGGCTCGGCCGCCCCCGCCTCCTTCCTCATACGCCGCTCGGACCTCCGTTCTCCGCCAGCTGGAAGGGCGTGCGTGCGGCTGGCTGGGGGAGCCGGACAGGTGATTGCGGCGGCGGGAGCGGGGCGGCGGCTGGTCTGTCCTCGCCGATGACAGTGCATTGCCAAGCGGCACTCACGAGGAAGAGCTCGAGCAGATATTGTCAGCGAAGCACGTCACGCGCCGCTCGGAGACGGTCACCGCCCCTGAGGTGGTTTCGTTCAGTAGCTGATGGCTGTGTGCCCAAATCTCCGTGGTTCAATCCCTCCCGTCATCCTGTAACGTTCAGCCGCCGAATTTACGAGCCGCGCACGCGGCAGCAAAAGCCTACCTGCCGATCTAGGTTTCGAGCGGACGACCTAGAACCCCGATTCGTTCCTCGCGCTAGGTTTTGCGGACGGTTTGCCTTCGGACGGGCTCGCGAACTGGGATCTCAATAATTCGTTTCGGGAAGGAGGCAGCACCCACCCGCCCGCAGGTGCTGACAGCGCGACACACTCGAGAAGGCGTCCGTCCGGGGCGTGAACTGCGCGGGAGTCGGACATCTCCAGCGCGGGATCATGGCATCTGTCCACGCGCCCGACAACAAGGGCTGGCAAGGGTCCGTCGGCGGCGAGCGCCCACACTGTAAACTGCGGTCTGTCCAAGAAGCCCCACCTGCCCGTCGGTCGACCCTGCGTGCGCTCCCACCCCCGCGCGCGGCCGTTCTTCGACGCCCCCCTAGTCTCCCAGAGGGCCCGCGCACGAGAACACAACACACAGCGCAGCGCAGCGCACCGCTCGCCGGCGACGACGACCCCGGGCGTCAGCACCGACACGCAGCGTGCACGCCTGCTCTGTAATCGGTCACCGACGACGGACGACGGACGGCCTTCTCGACTTCGCGCAATCGCGCTGCGCGCACCTGACCGCCCTGCCCTGCCCTGCAGCGCGGCGCTCGCCGTGGGTGGGCCCGCTCACCCTGCGCGGGGCCCTCAGATGCGCGGCGGGGCTGGAGATGTGGCGTCAGAGTTCGCGGGGGGCGGTACGGTGCAACGTAAAGGCCCTACACAGCTCCGATCCAAGGAATTCGCGCGTCGAAACGCGGGAAGCCCACCACGCACGCCCCCGTTGCCCCCCTGGAGCCCCCGCCCTCCCCACACGCCCACTGCCGCCCCTCGCCCGTGCGAGCCGCCGGCGGGCGTCCCTTCCCTCGCTCGCGCTTGCGCCTCCAAGCGCGGGCAGAATTCGAACGCAAAGCGTGAATTTGATCCCGTCAGAACGTTCTCCCGGACTCGCCAACCCCCCCCCCTCCATCTTCCCCAAGACGGCTGCAGAGCTCGCGAGGCCAACGGTCGCTCCCCGCCCGCTCTGGACGCCCGCCGCTCCTCGAGCCCGCACCGCGTCCGCCGCGCCCGGCCAGCTTCGACGCCTTCGCGTTCCCCACCCCAGCCGCACGACCCCTGGTCGGTCGTCACGCCGCAAGTAGACGAACTCCCCAACGCATCGCCTCGAGGGCCGTCTCCCAAGAAGCGCAGCTTCGAGTTCGGATTCGGCTTCGGGCTCGGGTGCCTTCGACTTCTCCCGCCGTCCAGCCTGCCCGCCCGCCCACCGACCCGACCCGACCCGACCCCGCGTGCGCCCCCCCCTCTCAGTCGCGAGGGCAAGCGGCCGCAGGCGGCGGGGGTCGCAAGCGCGCGCGAGAAGAAGGCACGCACGTCTGTTTTGTACGTACGGGGCGCAGCGCCACGCTTGGCACGTAAATATGTGGTTGTCGTCGTCGAGGACGTCGCCCGCAGCGCAGCCAGGTCAACGTCCAGGCCAGAGGAGAGGCGCCATCCCCTCTCGTCGCGACCGCGCTCGCCTGGGTTGCGCGCTATCGGGCGCCCGGCCGCGCTGTCCCCGAATGGGCATATGAGCCCTCCCGGCCCTGGCGCCGCGGCGCGGGCGGCAGCAAAGGCTCCGCGCGTGCGTGCGCACGCTGTAAGTACCCCCGGCCGTCTGGCGGAATGGCGGCATGCATGCACGCCTGACGTCGGAGTGGTGGGGGAGGGGCTGCACACGAGTCGAACCGCGGGCGCGACGACGTGGGCCCGGGAGGCGATCTGCGCGTCTTGTCTCGGGAAGCTTCCCGCTCGCGTCACCGTCGGCGAAGCTGTCTCGCCTCGGGGTGGGGGGGGGGGGGGGGGGANNGGGGGGGGGGGGGGGGGGGGGGGGACAGGCTGCAATTCGGGATGCCCATCAGGATCAGCGCGCCCGCGGCGAGCGCTGCCCACAGGCGGGCGCAGGGGGGCGCTGTGTGGCGGTTGTGGTTGGTAAAAGGCACCAGATGCGGGCCGTGGGAGTACCGCAGGGATGTGCGCCACGTTACCAAACGTTACGAGACGCGCCCGGGTGTCCACCTGGGCGCGATGGGCATGTGCCATCTCGTCATGTCCCATTTGGCCTTGCGTAGGCTTTTGGGCCCAGCGCGATGGAGCCCTCGTCCTGCGCCCTCTCGAGCCACGCGCTGGGGCAGGGGCCGCCCAGACGAACCTCGTTGCGTGGCACGGCGACGGCGCCAAAGGAGAATATTGGCTTTGATATTCCAGACTGACGGTGCACGACGCGGGCGTTTTGCTGATAAAGTGGCAAGCACGCAAGGCTCTTGTTCTGGACGGCAGGACGCAGCCCCGCGTGATAAAATATACCGCGCGCCTCGCATGTGGGCGTCGGGCTGCAAGCGGATGCTCGTGCTTCGCGTTCGTTTTCGCGCGCGTGTCGTGCCCCCGCCGCGAAGTCGATAACCACGCGGGAGGCGCCCGGCGGACGCGGTGGCTCCCCACCCGCAGCCGGGCCCAGATGCGGCGGGTGTCCGGCACCGGCGTGGCACGGCGGGACGAGCGCCGACGGGAGGCCGCATCCCGCCGTGCCGGATGGCCATTCCGGCGAACGTTCTTCGGCGCGGGCGATCGGTATCGGTATCGGGGGCCCAGCCACCGATCATGACGTGCGTCGTGCGCCGTTCCGAATCCGAACCCGAATCCGAATCCGAGGCCCTCCTCCGAACCCGCCAGCGCCCCTTGCAGTGCCGGACACGCTGGCGCTGGCGCCTGCGCACTCCTGTTTGCTTGCCGCGTCGTCCCGCGCCCGCGCCTCTCCGCCTTCGCGACGTCGAGAGCCTCGTCACCACCTCGTCACCCGTGTTTTGATGCGGCGGAGGAGCAGCGCGCCAGCCACGCCGCCCCGCTCTGACAGAAGACCCTCCCGGCAACATCTCACCGCGTCGCAGGTGCCCGCTCGTCCCGCGACAGCTTGATCCTGTCCTGATCTGCCCTGCAGGGAAGCCCCCGCCGATTCGTTGCGACTGGGGCTTCGTGCGTAGGATTTAGGTAAACTGAGTAGCCGACGGACGTAGGTCGCCGCAGACCCGTCTGCGGACCCGAGAACGTGTTCTGGATTTGTGAAGACCCAGGGGCCCCATACGCGTTGACGTCTGCATGAGTTTTGAGGTCGGTGTGTGTTTGCTGAGCCTGGATGACGCAGTGCCGACCGAAACGGAAGCGTAAGCACCTGCACACTTCTCGTGTGCCTGTGGCGCGAATCTGGTTCAAGGCCTCCCTACCTTACACATCTCGGGCCGGCCGCACCGGTTGATATTTTTATTCTGCGTGTCTAGAAATAGCTCCCGTGTACGTCCACAAGTGCTGCGCCGAGTATCCAACGTGTCGAACGGATTCGGTTGAAAGGATAGAAGTGTAGCGATCCAAATACACGAAGAATTTGCGCGACAAGCCTCGTACGCGCCTGGCTACAGCGAGAGAGGGCGAGAGTTGTGTTCTGACGTATTCTCGAAGTACTTAGACTAACAATGTTCCACCGGCCAGTGCAGGCCTGCAGTGCACGGTCAGTGTACGGTCATCGGGTGCTGCTTAAGGGTTCGTACCTACATAGCGCCGCCTAGCGTTATAGAATTACGTGTTACCGGTAGAAGTCCGAGACAGGTCCGTGCCTCTAGATCAGCTCCGCGCTGGCTTGTGGGTGTATGGTGCGCCACATTGTCCAGCGACACCTCTTGGCATTCAGCGTCCTCTGGAATGGGCTAAGACCTTGTGCTTTCCAGAGCCGGGTGGTTGGTGTGGAGGAAATGATGCTTTGGTGAGATGTCGCAGAAAGCAAAACGTCCGTCACTCCCATCGGGGCAAACACCATGCTAGTTGGCCTGTAGGTCTCCTTCTCAGCTGCGCTGAAATGATCCTGATATGTTCCGCCGTATGGGAGGAACACTGCGAGCCCTGAAGGCACGGAGAAAGGAAGCACATGAGTATCTATCGCGAACACGGGATAGCGTCTACGCACCGGAAACTGCATGGCCGCATATTCCGTGTCCAGCAGGTGCGATGCTGCAGCGCTTCGACCGTCCTAGCAGCTCTCGACTCCGGTCTACTAACATGGCCTGAATGCCGGAGGGCGCACTAGCAGCAGGCCACAACGCAGCTAGAAGCACCCAGCGGGCCTCGTTAACGTACACCCCGCCTTCGCGGAGTGCCCTCGGCGGGCGTCATGAACCGTTCACCAACGGGGCTCACGGGGCCCCGGCCTGGAGCTCCATAGCATCGCCCGCGGCGCGATCGTCAGGCGATCTGCTGTAGGTCCGCGAGCAGCGAGCAAGACCGAGACGATGCGCTCGATAAGCTGCGCAATATACCTCGGAAAGGGCATGGCCCCGCATCCGCGGGCAGAAGGCCCTGGGCAGCGAGGGGGGGGTGGCCCGCCAGCCGCGCCCCGGCGCGAGGAAGGGCGCGTCGGCAGCCTGGGCACCCCGGACGCCGGACGCCGCATCGAAGCGCCCGCCTGACCTGGCCCGTGGGGGCAAGGCTTCGCCCTCTCGTCGCCTACCATCAGGCGCAGAACGCGCGCGGGCTTCTGCTCCGAGCGCGCTCGGAGTGAGCATCGCAGCAGCGCGACAGCGGTGGGGCGTGGAAGATGGCGGATCGTCGATCTGGCGAGTTGAGAGGCGCGGAGGGGGGAGGGGATCCGTTCAGGTTAGGGTTGTCGGCGCGATGAGCGGCAAGCTTGGACGCTTGGGACGCGGGTGATGTTGCGATATGATAGCGTTGTCAGTATCTGACCGGCGGCAGGTGATTGCGGGCCTGAAGTGCCTATCGGGGCGGGCTGGCGGGCTGAGCTGCAGCATGCATGTTGTAAGACGTCATGGGGCGGGGCGGGGCAGGGTTGGACAAACCAGCATCTGGGCATGGACGATGGGCGGACCCGTGGTGTTGTGGGGTTACGGTGGTTGCGCAAAGGCGGGGCCTTCTCTCCAGCCGCGAGCCCAGGCGAGTCCGAAGAATCCGGGAATGATGTAGATCCGAGTCCCAGAAGTGGCGCGCGTACGCCAACGGTCACTGACGCACGTCCACAGCGCGCCACGGCGCAGTGGGGAAAAAAGTCCCCTTCGAGCCCTTGTTTAGTTACGAGCGTCCATGAAGGAGGCAGACATGTCAGCGGGAATTGTTAGGTTCGTGATGGGACAACGACATACTGTGTCCGGTCAGAGATGTATGGGGCGGAGGCGCCGACGCCGGTGGGCTCATGACCCGTGGCCGAGTGCCGGGGGGCATTCAGGTTTGACCGTGAGCGAATGGAAGTTGTGCAGCCAGAGGTCCAGAGTGCCGGGCCTGGTGGCGCGCCTGGAGACCTGGTCGCCAGTCCACACGTGTTGGGGTTCTCTAACGCCAGGGAATACACACGTAAACGGGAAACGTGCGGATTGTGGTAGAAGAGTCTTGATGAGTCGCTGAGTGGTCGAGACACAATCATAACGTTCATCGGTCGGAGACTGTATGCTCGACATCATACTGCGCAGCGTTGTGAGGAGCCTGTGGTCAAGCCCGTGCCAAGCGTTCCCTCGCATTGGGTCTGCGCTGTTTAGACGTTTTCGGTACGACGGAGCTCTGGATTTGCGTTTATTCCACTGTAATGAGGGGTTGTTTGGGGGGTTAGTATTGAATATTTGATTGCATAATAGTGGGGTCTGCCATACGTCAAGGATTGCATTTGTGAACTTGGGAGGGGCGTTGGTAGGACACTGGATGATAATCTTATTCACGAAAACGCTGCGCGACACCGTGTCAGCGCGATCCTATAAGCAAGTCAAATGCGGAGTGAGACTTTAACAAAGCAAAGCATGAGAGTAAAGTGGCGCACGCAATATCTCCATCGGGTAGGCAACGAGGACGTCCAACCAGTCCCTGCCAATCATACTGGACGGGTCGCGCCCTCGAACCTACGCCGGTGCCGTCGAAGTCTGCGAAGAATATGACGCCATTTCCAGCCAACTGCGGGCGTCATTAGAGTTGTTTCCATGACCGCGTCAGGCAGGATGCACGTACCCATGTGCCGAATTCCCATGGAGGGCAGCCTCCGCGCCGTAAGGCACTCGGCGTTATCTTCCCCGTACGGCGCTGAGCCTCGCAAACCGGTCGGCCGAGGTCCCGCACCAACAGAAGAGCTGCCTCTTGGGTGTTCTGGTCTTGTTCGCGAGCGCCACGGATGCCGACAGATTTATGGAAGCATCCGGGCATACTCTTCGGGCGGCTGCATAGACGACCGAGAGCATATGTCGGAGGGTCGGAGACAGAAACGGGACGGGGATGTCCATGCGCGCACATCGAGCTTCCATGTCATGAGACACATGTTGCGAACATTAGTATGTGGTCATTCTGACAAACATACGTCGGATGCATCCCGACGAGCGCAAAAACAACAGAATAACTTGTTAGCTTGTCTAGGTTGCAATGCGGGGTCTAGTGTGATAAGCACGGTCATACCTCAGCGAACAGACCTGCAGGCCGTATCCAGCAAGTCCAAAGTGCAATTGCGGACACGAGGGCTATCGTGGAGGGTGGCCCATCGAAGACGACGAGGGCACAACGGATGTGCATCCATTGCTGTTCCGACGCGGCGTTAGGACAACTCGCTGGCTGAGAAAGTGCGCAAAGGAGGACGTACGTGTGAACGAGGCTCCCAGCAGCTTCCTGCTAACCGACCAGATTACCACTCGATTGCCATTCGAACTCAAGAAGTAAGGGTGTTCTTTCAACGATCCCTACACATCGAACCCTCTTGTGAGCAGCGCGAGGGCAGGTCCCCCGAAGATTTTCCTGGCATCGAAGGTACATTTGGGTACGCGCGGCTGACTTTGACGCCGGGAAGAGAAGTTTAATTTGTTACCCTAACCGCCGTACAAGGAGAACCCTCGTACCTGGGGCAGCGCTGCGGCTGGCTTCGGGGCGGCACCGAGGCTGCGAATCCTGAGGCACGTTGTTGTGGAGAAGGCACTCCGTCGACACAACACCAGGCTACTTCCCACAAGTTCTGTTATGATCCAAATTCAATATAATCCCACAGCAGCTGAGATCTATTTTCATGACTCACAGATTGATTACCACCCTAACATACACCGTAGCTCGGGAAAGAAGGCGACTTGATTCCATATACCTCACTGCAAGTTCAAACAGAAAGAGAGTCAGTACCAGAACAGACGTTTTGCAGACTAGCATACCATGAACTACATTCTCACATCTCCCTGTACTCTTTCACACCGAAGCGGCAGCTACATGGTCTGTTTGGTGGTAAATTATGCAAGTTCCTTGTGTTATTTGTCCGCAGTGACAATGCACTGCTACTGGGATGCATCGTGTGTATACCCTGCCACATGGATGCTGGGGACTTCCTTGAGGTTCACGTGATTTCTTGCGCCATGTTTTGGAAATGAGACAACACTATAGCTACAGTGCGAGTGTTCGCTGCTGGGAGAATGGACGGTAACTTGAGGCTTGCTCAGAAAGACGCGTCGGTCACTGTGACTGAACAAAGCTGGGTTGCTCACGTGGTCCACGTCACATCTCCACAATGAACGGCCGCAGTCACAGGCGACGCCTCTTCGTCGTTGACCACTATCCACTTTATCCACTTGCTGTCCACCCATACAACCCTCCTTGATCTTTCCCGATTGCAGTTCAACAATGAAGACACGCTCCTCAAAAGTCAGGATTCTTCGATCATCAGCCAGCAAGGATGCAGGAAGGTCACTGTCGGCATCCCAACCACGCGCTACCGTTCGCCGAACTACTGCCTCAGCCAGTTCTTCCTCGAGAAGTATGTATAATATGTTCTTGGTCTCGCCGAAACTCACTCTGATTACATGGACAGATCATTCGACACGTCGGGTTCAGCCCGAGGCATCTACTTCCCAACAGACTACCCGTGTGCGCCCTAGTGTACCACTCCCGAGGCGTTCGCGTTCCACCCGCGCATCCGCCAACGCACCTGCTGCGGACGAATCAGACAGCACCGATCGGCCTGTACGGATGTTGACCCGTTCCCAAAGTTCTTCTTCTACCGCCGCCTTTACATCCCTGCCATATCCGGCCCCACGGGCTTTTAGTGCCATGCGCAAATCGAGAAAACGCAAGAACCAGGAGAGCGATGACCCAGTGGATGCTGGGCCGTCTAAGCGTAGGAGATTTAAGAGGCTGGATGAGAGTACTAGCTTCACCACTACCATGGATGTCCTTCAAGTCCAAGAGGCAGAGTTGAGACAACGCGAGCAGCAGTTGCAGAGACATGCAGACGCGGCGGAAAAGATGAAAAACGAATGGAAAAAGAGTGTGGAGGCGAAGAAGAAAGCCGATGCTCAAGTGAAGGAAGTTACTTCCCAACTGCTTGATGCGAAGAACGAAGTGCAATCCCTGTCACAAGAGATCGCACGACTCGAGGATGCTGCGAAGAAGACTAACGTGGCGACTGCAAGCACCGGAATGAGGCCCAGCGTTCAATGGATACTCGAACAGCTGGAGGAACAGTACCAGTGTTCACTGTGCGTGTCATTTCCACTTCGATCGTGTTTATGCTCACCAAGACCTTCTCCTATAAAGATGCTATGAAATCATGTATGTTCCTTCGATTATACTTGTATTACCAGAGTCTGACGAAAGATTATGACGTCCAGGGCGTCCCCATACGAACTCAATAACGGGCGATGTGGACACGCCTTTTGTGCGCTGTGCGCACTGAAATGGTGTTTCGCAGCCGTGCACCGTGGCTGCGGCTATTGGCATGACCCGCTCGAATGCCCACTTTGTCGTGCCGAACTCCCGTACACTCCTGACATGGTACCTCGTGCGATGTGCACTTTTCCATTTGTCCCTAACCGTCTTGCGGACGGCGCTATCAAGGGACTTCTGGAAATCCTGAAGGACAGCGCGAAGTCCCACTGCGGAAGTACGAAATCTAGTGCTGGCTGTGGGATTACGAGCGTTGACGAGCGAGTTCTGGCGTGGGGTGAGAACGGAAGTGCGAGGGTTGAGTGGGAGAGCCGCGACAGGTACGTGTGGCGGCTTCTGGTAAGGAGTGGAGCTTACTAACTTCATAACCTCTCCCAGTCGTGGCAGGACAGAAATGACCCTCCTTGTAGCAAATTGGGCCAACTACGACGCCGAAGACTTTCTCCTCGTAAAGGAACGCATGGAAGCAGCTTAAAACGTTTTGTCATATACATGGTCTCGCGTGTTCATATTCTTCATTGTCTTGCACCATCTTTGAATCCGCTGTATTCTGGTCATATTGTATAAATTCATAATTCGCCTGTCTTGTCGCTGTCGTCGCTTTCGTCCTGCTGTTACTATACGCCCCGTTGCCGTTCTGTATCCCTCGCCGCGGTCCTATTTAGACACACCTTCACCTCCTTCATAAAACCCCAATCTGAGTTGCAATACTGTTCTTGTACGATTACATCCCGCGAACCCCGTACCTCCCCGTATTGTCTAATTGTCTCCGTACAGTTTCCACCTTAAGTGACATGCCATCCCCTCTTCCCCCATCCGCATGCATTAAATTCAATTTGACTATCCGCACGCACCCGCGGCGGGGTCGCATGAGCCCATATCGAGTTCGATGCGCTCTATCGGCGCGATGCACGCCATCCCCCAGGTACCCTGTTTACTCCAACTCAGCGATCGATACACTCCCCGCGAGCGCGTCAAAGATAGGGTCTCTAAGGCGGCTGTACGTCCCTTCGTGGCTGACGAAGGCGGCGAGGCCGGTCGCTGGAACCGACATGCCATACAGCGCGGGTTGTAAGGCCCAAATCGCGTCTTCGCGCGCGAGGGCGGGCGAGGCCTCCCAGCCCGCACCGACAGAAGCCCTATCCAGGATCAGGATTCAATATCAGGGCGCCGTCGGGACCCCGCACCGAGTCCGCGCACGCAGAAGCACGCAGCAGTAGCAGCACGTCAGGGTCGGCGGGCGGGAACGGATGACGTCGGACACGCGTGGCCGGCGGGCGACGATGCGATCCAATCTGGGGTGCGCATCGCGATGGGGGTAGACAAGAAGTCGGGACGCGCGCGCATGCGGGAGGGGAGAAGCAGCGAACCGAGAAGGTTTTGAACTCTAGTCGGTCGCGGTGCGGCCTCGTGCCTCCCTCGCGCGGCGCTGTTGCGATCTGCCGCCGCGCTTCCAACCGCGCGCTTGTAGGACCGAAGCCAGGGTGTGCTGCGAGTTTCGGACCTCGACCTGGCTGTACGACAAACATATACCCCAAAGCGCGCGTAGGCCGCGCCCTGCCAGGCCGGGGCGCGTCGCGCAGGATCCTGATCATGAGAAGACGGTGGGGTCATCAAGACAAGGTTGATCATTCGTCAGGGCGCAGCCGTCAGCTGCAGTGGGCCACAGGGTGAAAATACAAGAGGCAATACATTGGGGGCGTACAGACACGTACATCTGTCGAAGTCACTGGCGCGCGGGGTCAGGAGGGGCGGCCGCGACCCCACGGCGCACGAGCGTCGTGCGGGTGCGGTTGCCCTGTTTGGCGTGTGCGCTTGACAGTTCATGGCGCTGCCTGGCGCCGAGTGCGGCAGGGTCATAGGTAGAAGCAACGCTCTTTTAGGGCGCGTATCCCAAAAACCTCCTGTGGGATGAGGGGGCGGACGGCATCAGTATGCTAGGAAAGCAAGCGGATGGATGGGAGGGAAGGCCGAGATCGGGCGCGCCTTGGGGAGTTGAAGTGGCTCTCTGACCGAAATGTGAACGCCACCAAGTTCGTTCATCCGACCCGTGGCGCAGTACACTGTGTCCACAACCGCAAGGCGGCGCCACGGGGACAGAGAGGCAGAACCGTGAAGTCGGTATTGAGGGCGGGAGCGGGATCGGGGCGGCGGCAAGACGCACAGATTATCGACAGAGAAGATAGAAGACAGAAGGAAAGAAGGGTGCGCGGAAGGACAGAACGGGAGCCAGGAACATAGACGCAGAGAACTTTCAGGGACTCACCCAGTCCGCGCCTGTGACCCACAGGTCCGCGACGCCATCCATCTTGCCGAGCACGGCGGCCCCTTTCCACGCCAGCACACGCGGGTCGACATCTTTCGGCGGGGGGATGATCTGCACCTTCTCCATGTTTGGCACAAGTGGCGTCGCAATTGCTTGCAACCTGGCCGCATAAAGACCAGTGGCAGCGACAGCACAAGTCCCACAATCATATCGGAGGAGCGGAAAGGAACGCGGCGCGTCAGCAAACGCCCACGCAGAAACCGGGGAGTTGGGTTCCGTACCTGCTCTCCAGCGCGTGCGCCATCCCTGGTACGAGCGCTGTGCCGCCGATGACGAGGACCGCCTGAAGGTACTTCCTGATCTTCTCGTCCCCGCCCGCGGCGCGTGCACTGTTGAAGATCGCCACATCCAGGGGGAGCTTGCTCGCCTCGAAGCTGACATCAATGTTGAACGCGTTGAATGCTACAGGAGCCGTGGCCGGGGTAGGTGTTGCCTGCGCCGTGGCAGCCGGTGCGGAACCTTTGGTGTCGAGTTCATCGACATCTATGACCTCAACTGGGGGTACGTCAGAGGCCGATTTGTCACCGTCCTTGACCTTCTCTTTGGTACTGCCTGCGCTCTCCCCCTTCCCGTTTTTGGCCTTATTGCTCGACTCCTTTTCCCCGTCGAGATCTACGCCATCCTTTTTCTTGGCCTGGTCTGACAGGCTTGCGTCACCCATTTCGACGTCTTCGTCTTTGACCTCCTTGGAGCCGTCGGTGGATTCGTCGGCGGCCGGAGTCACAGGCACTGTCCCCGATGCTGTCGGCTGTGTCAACAACACACCGCGAACATCGCAGCCTCATCATACTCACCGCTGCCAGCTGGTTGAGGTGTCACTGCGAGAGACGGACCTTCTCCTGCAGGTGTTTGTGCCGCGGGTGTTGTGACAGGGGCCTGTTCCGACACGACAGGTGGTGCAATGACAGGGAAAAGGTGTTGAGTCGAGATCATCATCGCTTGGGTCTGGGGTGTACAACAAGTTCCATGTCAGGTCAGTTTAGCGGACGAAGGGCTGAGATTCTGTATACGGACGTATCGCTCGGAGAACTTGTCTGCGCTCTGTTCTACCATCTCTTCGGTCATGTCAGGAGCTCGTATGAGGAAGCGCATGCCGGCCCGTTTGCGATCAAACTCGATGACCCGAGGCTCAAAGAGACACTAC
The DNA here is from genome assembly GCA_900155495.1 of Porogramme epimiltina. Taxonomy (NCBI): domain Eukaryota; kingdom Fungi; phylum Basidiomycota; class Agaricomycetes; order Polyporales; family Polyporaceae; genus Porogramme; species Porogramme epimiltina. Next base: position 18,506 of record FTLJ01000311.1, read on the forward strand.
GGCAGGGAATAATGAGTGAGATGTCTTCTACTCGTGAACGGAACATCATCATACCATCGGTGCGAGGATGATCTCGTCGTATGCACGGAGTCCATACTTCTCTGTAGCCTTCCCTGGACGGCGTACCGAAAAGTCATATAGGTTGAGGGCTACATCTCCCTGAGGGATGGTTAGCGTGACGGAGGGGGTGTTATCAAATCTCATAACGCACCTCTGCTAGGGTGCAAAGCCGTGATTTCAGATCTTCAATGACTTTCCAGTCGTAAGACCTGGCCAAGTTGATGTCACGATAGGGGAAACCCACTTTCTCCAGTAGGACATAGAGGAATTCCGTGATGTCATTTCCACCCATGCTGAGGACCATTCTATCTCAGAAGACATTAGGTTGCGATAAGCATGACACGGGGAAGGCTCGTTACCTCGTGTCTGCGATCACAAGTCCGTCATCGACACAAGCAATGCTCGTCTTCACAGCACCCATATCGACTACGCACGCGTTGGAGATCCCAGCGCCGTATGTTGCGGCGAGCGATTCCTGTAAACATGCTATGAGGTTACGGAACGCGCGAAGAATAAAGAGAACCTCAGTACTTGCTGAGCACAGAACTGCTTGAAACCCATGTCGATCAGCAATAACCGTGATAGGGCTTCAACATAAAGACGATCATAGTAGTCTGGGATAACGAGAACGACGGAGTAATCCTAGAATGTGGTCAATTCAAGGCAAATCATCACGAAAGAGTTGTGCCCACCTTGTATGAATTGGGGTCAACGTCTTTCTGTAACAACGCGTCCCGGAAGATTGCTTCAATATCGCTCATTATTAGCTGGTTGGATGGGTAGTCGCGTGTATTGAAGTTGCCACCGTAGATGGGCCACCGTACAACATAACCCATCTTTTCTGGGTCCGCCAAGTGTAAGGCCTTCTCTCCTACGAGATAAGGCTCATCTGTTGAAGATATCCAGTCGACGTGGTAAGGGTCGTTCACTTCAGGAATAACTTCGGGTTTGAATTGTTCGTTGAAGGTAGTCGCGATGCCCGCGGCGTTTGTAGTAACGCGCAGTTTATAGAAGCGCATACGATCCCGCAGAGAGACAGTGATGGCAGCCACTTTTGCGTCAAACTAGCACGGTACTTGCATATCGGATGGGTTGTAACAACATAACATTGTGAAGTACGTACAGGGTCATCCGATGCTACGTTCACTCCGTACTCGTCTCCTGAAGGGGCGGTAGTTGACGGTGTAGCGCGTTTTCTATCGTCCCGTGGTCGGGAGATGCTTTCTGTATATGTCGGAGGAGGACACGACGAATGCTTGCGAGCAATTACGTTGGGCACAATCAAAGGTGATACGTCGGAAGCGCGCCCTATGCGTAGGAAACGCGACCCAGGATGTATCACAATGACCTTTGCACCACGTCTCGTCTGGATGGCACGTAAGACGGAGTAGGAAACAGGTATTATATAACGTACCTCTGTAGGTGTGGCTTGTCCCCCCTCATCTAATGCATTCTTCGACCTATGAGCTCGAATAGCGTTGCGCGACCACAGAGTCTGAGTATCAGACTTCAAGTACGTCGACCCGACATGTTTCGGGTTTGGTCTATGCAATGCGAGTGGATGAAGATGAGTCTAAGGACGCAGCAAGCCTAGACTCACGCGAGAGGTACATGGAAGGATGTGTAGCGCAGGGCAGATTCATCTCGTTTTGCGTTTGGAATACCACGAGGCATACTGGCTGAGGGGTAACTATGTCGTGGAGAGGTTCCGTGGGAGAGATAGTCGCATTGAACAAGACAGGGCACCTGAAGGGACCCATAGCCGCTGCACGAGTATAGGTAACAGCTCGTCCAACACTGACCGGCAGTGCGTTTCGGATGAGGAGCAAGCTCGGCACTCTGTATGTGCATGTGCTCTCTCATATGTATCGGCCTGGTGGTCTAGTAGTATGATTCCTTCTTAGGGTGTGAAGCGATTTGGAGGAGGTCCCGGGTTCAATTCCCGGCCAGGCCCTTTTTATTTTGTCTCGAAATCGTATAAACACTTTACGAATGCTTCGTGTAACATTCAATTCGAATGAGGCTGCACTGCAACTCACTGCATGTAAATGTTGCATACATGTGAATCCATGTCTTGAGGAAGCTGACTCTGGTGCTAAAATAAGTGCCAAGCGAGTCGTTTGGTCCCTAGCAGCGGGCCAAGACGTCCCTAGGGTAGCCCACTCATGCTCCCGCTGCGGCCCCAGGTAAAAAGTGGCATGCGTGCTTCGTCGATTTGTACTTATATGCCATGCGTATGCAGCCCGTATTGGCGTTTGTTCCACCAAATTGCCCAGACAAGCCGACGCTCCGTTAACAATGCATATGATGACCCTGCCGCGGTTTCAAACCTCAATAGCCCTCCGGCCTAACGAGCGTGTGGAAGATCCCACCACATACTTGTGTATACTGTCGCACACACCCTGTGGCACGGGTCCTCGGGTGACCTCGCTCGAGCTTTATATGTAAATTGCTATATAAACGGACTTGAAACTCATTGCCACGAAGACTGGACGGGTCGTTCTAAGCCGCTAGGTAGCTTTCTAATAACCCACTTCGAGCCTCCTTTGAAAGACTTACTATTCAAATTCACCAAGAAGAAACAGCCTGTGATGTCAAATTGGGCCATTGTGACGGGCTGTCCCGCAGGAACACCAACGAGAACACTTATATGAGGCGCTTTCTCAACGGCCTGGTGGTCTAGTAGTATGATTCCTTCTTAGGGCGATGAGCAATCTGGAGGAGGTCCCGGGTTCAATTCCCGGCCAGGCCCAACTTTTGTCATCTGTGGATAGATGTCGGAGTTTGTCGGGGGTTACTGGCAACCAGCCCTCGCCCCGCGACACTATTTGTACCCTCCACACTGTTTTTTCTATCACACACACAGATTCGCTCCAAGGCGTTGTGAGGGCAAGATCTTTTACCCATGAGCGTTCCATGTCGTTGAACTGTCTTCCCCAAACTCAGCAGGGCCTTACGCGGGTGCGCTTAGCGCTACACAGGCGCATCGTACACGTAGTTACATCACATACGTTAGTCCCTAGTAAGTATGTACAGTTTTCTAACGTAAAGCTTAATTGCTCACAATACATAGCAGTGGAGGGAGTAAATGCTCAGCATAGCTAGTCTAACACCGTTCCAGGTCTTCGTACCAATGCAGAAAACGTGCGTTTCCTCTCCAATAGGGGTAGGTTTCGCAGGTGTTTATTATGATGTGCTCACTGCAGGGGTGTACATTTGCATTGCCTTTATCAACCAGAGCACGTACCACCTACATGGGCAAGCTGCCTCGGAGAAGGTGACAATAGACGGTTGCGGATTAGCAAATTGTGCGGTCATACACGAGTGGTTCAGGATAAGTCCCTCCTTCCCCCTAATCTCCTAGGCGAGCCTGAGCGACGCACTGTCGAAGTCTCAAGAGCAGCACACCTAACACCACCTGCTCAATTCTCAACGTCATCAACCTTGCTGAGAACAGCGTTCCAGAAGATGCTCCCGTAACATGTCCTAGGGAAGACCGGCGAGGAAGCGCAGAGTCCAGACATTCAAAGACTGACCCAACCCGGAGGTGTTCTCCGCCTTCGCTACTTCGTTCCGGGAAGCGGCATGGACTCAATGCTTGGACGACATCTGCTCGCCTAAATCGACCACTACAGCGGCTGACCACAGCCCGTCTAGCAAATTCGGTGGTGATGACGACCTGGAACCGTGGCATGAAGACCCATTCAGTGACCTGCCGTTCTCACTCTCACGCTCATGGATGCGGGGGTTCACGCTTGGGAACTCGCACATACTATGCGACAAGCCGAAGAGCACACGGAATGCCCTGTTTGACCGAATGATTGAGAAGTGCAGGGTTCCGGTGGGCATATCCTCCTCTGTGATCATTGTTCCGGGTAAGTACGGAGGCTGCGGTAGAAAGACAGGGACACGGGTAAACTGACGCCGTCGCTGCCTGCACAGATCCCTGCGGATGTAGAAGGCGGGAGAGGTACACGTCAAAAGCTAGAGCGGGAATTTGACGGACCCGAAAGGCCTCCAGACGGAACAGATTGTGGGAGATGCGCTGGTCCGTGTTATCTGCATTCTCTCGGTCGAGCCGCTCTACTTACTAAACCCCGGATGGATCACACGCCACCTGTGAAAACTCCCTACGGATGTACAGAAGGTGAGAATGGTTGGCCAAAGCTCGTGATAGCTACTGATCTACGTCACACGCCGGTGAATGCAGTGCATGCACCGGAATAAAGGGCAATGTACTATGACGGGGTTGTTGTGCCCATCGAAGATTATGAGTATAACAGGTAGCCACTCGGCTGGCATCTTGAGTGTATGATTAGAGGAGGTACGTTATTACTGTTTACAGTGTCAACGCTACGATGACTCAAATGTACGCCACTTTATATTATAGGAGACTACGACGGCGACCGTGTAGAGGTGGTGTCTGGAAGCCTGAGTTCGTGAAGCATTTCGCCAGTGCTGATACAACCAAGTCCCTTGGCGGCGAGCAGGGATAGATGGGCCTGAAAGACCAGACGGTTGTCGACAACACGGCTGTCGCGGGATTCTGCAAGAAGACACCTCACGGTGCCTCCGATGAAGAGCGGATCCGGGGACTGCAGAAATACCTCCTGGCAGGACTCTAGAACGTTTACGTCGTAGGCTCGATATCCGAAACGTGGTTCAAGAGCGTGTATATCCATGGATACGACAATTCTTGTACAGTCTCTCTTGGTCATGCAGTGTAAGCACCGACCAATATTCCTAGGTACTCCTGTGAAAACTGTTAGGCTTTCGAACGTATCCCTTTTGCAGGTGTTTTTCTGTACTCGACGGCACAAAGAGCGGAGTCGCAGTCGTTTATAGCGGCAATAGGACAATTGGAGATGGCGTTTTCAAGTAACAGTGCCAAGTTTGGTGGAAGGCTATCTTGATGAATCCCATTATGACAAGTCCTTACGCTACCCGCAGCAATTCGCCTCGCCGTTATCGCCCAATCCCTGAGCCAGAAGAAAAGTAAGGGGTGTAACGACACGAAAGCCCTGATTAGGCCCAAATGCACCCCCAACAAACTGTGAGCAGACGCCGAGGCGCGTTTGGAGGCGTTGTGTTGCAACACGAATGGTTAGACCGGTGTCAGGAGCGCTAGACATGAATAATCCTATAGGCAACGTCGACGACATCGATGACGTGACCGGCCTCACAAGGGCCACACATGAGGCTCTTTGAAACGAGACTTCGACGCTCTCCGTAAGCCCGTTCGGAGAGTGTTCTCTACGCCAGAGAAGCTGCGCCCCAACAGTACGTCATTTCGGTCTTTTACTCAGCACCCGATCACGCACAGGCAGGATATTCTGCGCAAGGACATCAAGGAGTTCGCAAGCGGGCCGGCGGCACCTGCACCCACGATGAGCACGGGGGAGATGGAGCGGCCACGCGTCGTGCGCCTACCTCGAGTACGGAGACGCAAACAAAACCTCGGGGCGTTTCCTGAGAGAGGTCGCGGGCGATACGCTACGTGACATCAGCGCAAACGCGCGTTCCGGGGCCGCTCCCGGAGAGACGGCATCCACAAACGTCTACATCTATCCGTTCTTATCTATAGACCGAATAGTGTTCAAATGAATCCGTTGTTGGCGGAGACGACTTGAGGTGGATTCTGGAATAATGAAGGTGGCGCGACTGATTGTCTTGACGTGGCCATGTTTTGTTGAAATGGTTTAAAGTTGTAGAAATAAGCCGAACACGTACAATTTGGACGGGGTCTTTTTGTTATAGTCACATGCGGGCTAGAAGGCCACCAGCTTGAACAGCTTCATTCGGCGGTTAATGGCCGTAGTGGTGAGGGCGCCCCTCAACGGCGGTGACGCCCAGCTGGGAAGGAATCCTTCCTGCGGACAGCACACCACATGTCTGGGTCTTTGTTCTAGTTTAGGGCGCACAGCTCGGTTGCTAATGTAATGCGCCGCAGACAGAAAATGCATGATGCCTGTAGCTGGAACCAATCAGTTATCGCCGTTCGGGTTCGGAGGTGTCCATAGACAGTAACCGAATAGCATTTCGTAGTACGGCGGGTGTGCAGTGCAATGTCTTCGGTTACAAGGCACTTCCCACCGAATCAAGGATCAAAAATAACGTGCGACTACGCGCTGGGCTCGAAGGCGCGCGGATGATTTGATTGGGACGGCGATCATACTCACGGACTCTGGTGAACCGGAATAGGATCAACTTTGGTGAAGTGCCGCGCGCGTAGGTAGCCACAGACACCTACAATCCTGCCGCGCAGCAGGTGCCATTGCAGTTCGCAGTAAGTCTAATGAAGAGCATTAGTGGCAATTGACTCTGATAAATTCGCCCAGGTAGGCATGCCCCAGACGTAACTAGTCCTCCGGTCGTCCATCAAGCACGCCGGCGTTGAAAGTAAAGCTTCTCTGCAGCAGTTTGGAACATGAGCCCGAATAACGGGGCACGATGAGTCATGATTTGAGATTATAGCTTACCGGACTTGACTGAGATCTAACACCTATGTGTGCTGGGGACTGTTGGCGAGCTGGGCGTGATGGTTTCATGTGATGTTTGTAACGTCAGAGCCAGCTGCGAGAGGTAGGAAGTCCGATGCGGGTGCTTTTAGAGCAATACAGACACTCCAGAATGCTAGGTGACACTTGGATTAGGTGACGCAAGTGTGTGGTTGGAGTAAACCGCCGCCTGCGCTGACCGTCGTCTGTCTCGAGCTTCAAGGGTGACTCTGCAAAGCATCTCAGTACCGTGAACACGGAGATTCAGCACAGCAAATGACTCTGTGGCTGACAGAGCACAGAACGTATCCTAGTCATATTGTACCGTGGCGTGCCGAGTGTATAAGGAGATTGAAGACGAGACAACCTAGAGAGAAAAAACTGTAATTAAAGGTGTATTTTGCTATGATGCGCAAATTCTAGGCCTGAGACGGCCACCTACGGCCGGTTTGTGTCAGTTAATTGAACATTTACCAAGAGAAAGGCCTAATTTTTTCGACTGCAGGAATGAGGACGCAAACAGTCAAACATCTGTGCCCGATAGAGAACAAGAGCAGACCGTGATTTGCGACTTGGCAGCCGCCCGTGTGGCTGGGCGCGCGAGAACGGTGACATGAGGAGATTGAGAAGTTTTACCATGCGTACTACGATATGAAACATAAAACAAAATGGCTGAGAGTGTGCGCTCGTGGGTGGGTGCATTTGACTGAGGAGTCAGTGTAGGCGAAGCGGGCAGGAGGTGGTGGTGGGAGCGGTGGCGGCCACGCCGATGCCACGCGAGCGAGGCAAGATCCGATCGAGGACAGGCGGCGTTAGCCGGGCGAGCGGCGCGTCTCGCGCGCCGTCCTTTCCCTCTCCCGTCATGTTTCCAACCTCCCCGGGTCTTCAAACAGCTCTCCGACGGTCTCATGCGTAGCGACTTGCTCGATGTATGCGCCTACAATCCCACGAATGCGGATGCCTGCATGCCCATCAATGGTCAGAACACTCCAACCTCAACAGCTCGGGTACGTTCCTCGCTTATTCTTGACCGGAAGCATCATCCATGCGTGCTGCGAGCTGCACATATCCGGGTTTTTCACAAGTCTTGGAATGAAATATCATTTGTATGGGTCACGCATGACTCGCTGGGCAGTGGACATCGGTCGAGTTAGCCACCGGTTCGCTGGCCGGTGGAGACCTCCGTGTCTAGCCATCTGCCTCTCGACACCCGAGCTTGACCGTCTTACATGGCCCAGTAGCAAGCTTTCGGGTCGATCGATCTATCTCCTTGAGGTCTTATTGCTTCATTTTCCTTTTCCGCACTCTGTGGCCACCCGAGGCTGCGCCACGGCTGTTGACGTGCAGTGGCCAGCGGGCGACCAACAGGTGTCCCTGGGCAAATGCGCCAGTGTCACCGCCACTCAGGTGATCTGATGGACTGCATACTCTAAATTGTCCCATAGCCTCATTCGGGTCACCGCATACGGACTCTTTGTGCTCTCTCCGAGCGCAGAGCAACGGCCGGAGAGTGTTGTCTCTTTCACCGGTATTTTGAGCTCGCCCGTATGGGCTTTGCCTTCGCCGCGGCCATGATGAGTGCAGGATGTGTACACATGCGTTACCTTGTGCGCTCCCGAGCTTATTATCGTGCTGTCTACTTTGTGGCTCGGAGGAAGGTTTCAGTAGAACTGGTGACCTCAATTTCACAACGCTCGCGCTACTCTAGAGTCCACATGCAAGTGAGCCTTGACCGGGGGATGTGATTGACATTGACATCACACCCAAGTGCTTCTCCGTCACTCGTGATCACACACATTCATGATAGGTGATGCTGACCATCGTCTAATCGTAGGCGCTCTAGATGTCCCGGTAGCTCCGTGAATCGCCGCTAGGTTGTAATGTCGCCCGCACCAGAAGCTCCGGACGGAATGTCGGTCGACAGGGACACGGCCATGCATCGGTAGTCTGGAATCGTCCTGTGGTCTCCGTGAGTACGCCGCCTTTCAGAGCATTTCGAATCAGCAACGGTCCGCATCCATTTCTAATGCATGCCGGACCTTTGTTCTCAACTGAGCCAACCTATTTGATAGCCTCTTCCAACAACTTTGTCACAGCGGGAGCTCACCCGGAAGGATGACCCCGGTTTATCTATCCGAATCGTACACCTACCCGTGTATTGTCCATGCTGAAACCACGCGCGGAGCACCACATTGGGAGTTGTATCCGGCTCTGTTCCTGAGCGGATACTCGTATGAGGTACTTTTTCCATACGATACTCAGCGCCCATATAAGTGATGCCCACAATTTTCCAAATTAGTCCTCAGCTACACCGGCTAGATCAGAGATTAGCGCATCGGCCAACGCCTTGAGGCTTCCGCGCTTGTGCATCTCCTCAAACAGGACCGTGCGGTGCGTTACTCAAACATCGTTAGGTTACCTTTCCAGGAAGGCCTGCTTCGGTCCGTAGGCCACTGAGCTCCGACACCACGATGATGATGACACAGTGGAGGGTTGGTGGTTTGCAGGCATCTCGCCGGCGGCATGCCCGAGTCACAGCCCAAGGCCCGCCTGAGTGACCGTCCACCCCTGACGGCGTAGTTAGCCAACACAGTGCGTGCATCATAGTTCATACGGCCACCAGTCAGCGAAGCTCTTGATTGACCTCCAACACAGCCAGGAACGCTTCCTCGTTATAAGGAGCCATGTTCCGTCCCGACGAATGGCACCAAACACCTCATCCTCTCTTCACTCACACCACTCAACTAGTCATGCAACCACCTCTCGAACGCGGAAGGGCTTGCTCGCGATGCAGGCGAGTGATTTTGCTATGTCATTGCGCCACATTGTACTGACATATCATCAACTAGGCGTCGCAAGATGGTTTGTTAGTTTTTTGTGCTATGCCCATTAGACTACTAACGTGTGTAACGCAGCGCTGCGATGGTCAACGTCCGGCTTGCACACAATGTGTGCGTGCGGACCGGGGGGAAGATTGTGAATATCTTGACGGACCTGGGCCGACGCCGAATCAAGAGCTCGAGGGCCAGATCGCAATTCTAGAAGGGAGAATTCAGAATATAATGGCCGGGTCCGCACCAGTTTCACTGCATGATCCTTACGAAGCATGGCGTCAAGCGCAGCGTGAGCGTGTCCAGCAAACTTCAAATGATCCTACACGAGCCCTGTGCGTTGTTCAGCATTTCTATTATAGCATATAACGCTAATAATGACTTGAACCCCTCAATTAGAGTGCGGGAGTTTGTCCAGCATGCGAGCGAGTTCGGATTCTTCCTGCACATCCACCGTTTCCTAGACAAGGTGTATACTCAGGCCAACCGTAACAACAGCAGCCTCACAATCTTGCTCAACGTCATCTACCTCCTCGGCGCAAGGCTATCGAGAGACCCGCAGATCAGGTCCCAGGAACAAGGCTTTTTGTCGCGGGCGCTGCAGCATATTCCGACGGCGCTGCCTGAAGACCCACAGGGCGCGATTTACGTTATGCAAGCGGAAGTCCTCCTTGCCAACTACTTCTTCAACGGCAGCCGCCAGCTCGAGGGGGTGTATCACACCAACGCCGCGGTCTCAATTGCGATGGCGTCCAAGCTTCACCTGATTCGCAGCAATCGGCGCAGCCGGTCCACTGCGGAGGCGAACAGCTATCGACTGCCACCCCCCGCCGATGCGCTTGAGGAGGGAGAACGTATTAATGGCTTCTGGACGGTCTTCATCCTCGATCGCTGCTGGGCCATTGCTTCCGGCTCGGCGCCCGCATTCACGGATGATGAATCGACCGGGACCCAAATCGACACGCCATGGCCAATGGATTTGGGGATGTACCAAAGCGTGAGTTCACGAGACCAGTGTGGTACGCTTACGATCATGAGGGAGACTAATGGGTTTGATGACGCCAGCACCCTTTCCCCGGAGACTTCCGCACGGCGCGGACCGTCCACTCTTTTGTTGCCGGCGCACCCGCCAGCGCACACGCGGCGGGCCAGAGCATCTTGGCGCTTCAAGCAAAGGCCGCAATTCTGTATGGGTTGGCGACGCGCCTCGCGTCCAGGTACAATCCTTGTGGGTACCTTCCTCTTCTCGTACAGGCGTCAGCCCCTGACCTGTGGCTGAGATGAATTAGCGTCCCAAGGAAGCTTCCTCTCCATGGACAATCGTATTCAACGGTTCCGGGAGGAACTTCCGCGCCTGGACCGGTTCGATCCCTCACGCACAGAGATTCGTGTGGCGCTCATGGCGCACACGCTCGCCCAGTGTGCGAGCATCCAGCTCCACACGCCACTCGTCCAAGACCGCGTCACGGCGAACAGCCGCACGTACGAGGCCGCTCACGCCGCCGCCGAGAACTTGCGGCGCGTCAACATTGGTATATTCGGTTGTGTGAACCCATTCATGGGGGTGAGTGGCATCTCCAGCTTCTCGCTCCCCGAAACCCCCTTCTCCGGCACCCAATCCCCAATCTTTGTGGTGCAATCATCATGCTGTGGCGCCGCCGGCGGGCACGTGATGTCCACCGCTTCTTTTCCCTCTATGCCCGTATCATCCGCCGTGCTGACCGCCCGCTGTCTCGCGTCATAGATATTGTGGGGCTCCGTAGCGAAGGTGATCACTCAGGGAATTACGACCGGACGGCGGCTGCGATCCGCCGGTGCACCCCCGTCGGCACAGAACATGCCTGCGAACGAGCAGACCCTCCAGGAGGAGCTAGGCAGGGTCATCGCGGTCATGAACCAGAATTCGGGTGTGTCCCCCTTGATGAGTGAGTGTCGTCCTTTGTCTTCCTTCGCGTGATGATCGCGTGATAAATGGATCCCTTCGTGTTGGCTGATGTCATATCGTTTTCTCCGCCCATGCAGCTGCACAGGTCGCGAGCTTCCGCTCGCGCACGTGAACAAACATAGATGGACTCGGCAGCCTATCTACCACCGTAATATGGCCCCCGACACGCATACACTAAACCATAGACAAATGTGTCCACAAGTCCTCTCGCGGTTTAGGCTCTAGAAGGACTATTGGCGGACTACTTCCGAAGCTTTCGTATTTCTTCTTGCTAACATATGATCCTTCAAGATCACTTTTCTTCTTTCTCACCCTAATATAATTTCCTTACAATATTTAGTTTCTTGGTAGATCTATTTATTCCTCAGGTGTCCAACGCGTGCAGTGCTTCTCGGCCTGTCGCATTGTTGTGTATTTGTACTGTAGCCTTGTCCGGAGTACTGTATTTCTACCCCTGATGCAACTCCCGGTATTCCCGCCGTGCCTGGGACACTCCCCGAAGCCGTCTGAAGCTCATTCGTGCCTGTGAGGTTGCCGTCGTGTTTCTTCTCAAGCTCCCCGCCCATCAGGTGACGCGTGGGTCTGTGTACTCCAGCACTGCATTCTCGCACTGTGCACTTTGACTGCGCCGCTCTCTGCCGCGTCAAGCATCAACAATCTCTCAAGGAGTATAGCCCGTGTCACAGCTCCTGCGGTACCTGGCACATGAACGTTATCCAGACGCGGAGCGCACTCCCCGGCGTGCACTATGACTGATAGCGCGGCTTGTGGCGGGCTGCCCTCATGCGGTCCTTTCCCAGGTTGTCCGGGCATGGATGGTCGCAGGCCCGACATTCGATCTGTGCGATGGGGTTTTACATCCAAGTTGCGAGCCAAGACTGGTGGCGGAAGGAGAATACAAGGGCAGCACGAAACCGCGCCAGTGTGGGCGCCATCAACGACGCCTTGGTACGAGGCTTACGGGCTCCCCAATGGACTCGGACATCTTCGAGCCGGAACCTCGAGGCATTCTCTTTCCATCCGGCCTACGATCGGGGCGCAAGGGAAGATTGGAACGGTAATCGCGAGCGACAACGGCGTGTGTGTGTACAATTAACCAACTATCCGGACCGCCCCTCGCCTCTTTCCGTCCTCCGCGACTGCTTCCACATCCGTTTCCACATCCGCCTCCACATCGCCTGCGCCCACCGCGTCTACCCTATCCAACTTCCGCACGAGCCGCCACGCCACCCTTCACGCACGGAACTTGGTGAAAATGGTACGCAGCGGAACAGCCATTCTGCTCCCGCCCGTCGCGTGCTTCGGGGACGCGTGTGCGCCAGCGGCGTCTCCTCCGTTCGCGCCCTTCGACTTCCGGGCGCTCGACGGGGTCTGCCTCGGCCCCCCCACGCTCGCGCCGGGGGAGTTTGCTTTCTCCTTGGCAGGCGAAAACCTCAACACGCGCCCATTAAGAGGAAGGGGCGACGAGATCGCACGCGTGCCGCTAGCATCCACGTTCTCCCTGCCCTTGCGCGCGCCGGCCGCCTTCTGGGGCGTGCTCTGCGCCGGCCGCTTCGTCGTGACGGGGATGAGCGGCACGGCGTCGCGGTGGCGCTCGGCGGGCACGGGCATGTTGAGCCGTGTGTTCGCCGCCCGCAGCGGTGCGCGGCGGCGGGCGTCGAGTAGGGCGGGTGTCGGCGCACGGGGACTCGGACCCGAGCCCGCGCCCTTCCGCGCGAGGGGGCTCTCGTCAGGCGGCTGCAGGCCGGGTGCGCCCACGACCGCACCGCCCACGCCGGATCCGACGGGCGGGCGACGCGCGAAGGCGCGCACCGCGGGGTGTTTCGCCATGGTGCCCGACCGGAGTGCGGGGGCGGACCGCGGGGCTGGGGGCAGTGGGCCCGTGGGAGCGGGCGAGAGGCGCGGCGGAAAGGACGCGGCAGCGGTAGTCGTCGCCGTCGAGCCTCGAGTTGACGCGTCAGACCTCAAGTCGTTGGGGGAGTGCACTTCACGTAAAGGGGAGCGCCTGAACGGGAGTGTTGTCCAAGAGGCGCGTCCGCGTGGTGGTGAAGTGGAGGACTTGAGATCTTGTCGCGAGGGCGTGCCTGGACAGGATATGGGGCGGCAGGGAGGGGCAATATCATCGGAGGGGCAGAGCGGCCCCTCGACGACGTACTCGTGCAGGCTAGGCACGGCGGAGAAACGAACACTCTTCTTCTCCTTGAGGATCCCTCGCACGGGTAGCTTTGCACTGGTGGTACTTGATGGGCGTGATCCAGGGGCTGGGGTCAGGACATCGGTCCCTTGCATCTCGAGCGTAGCAGGGGCAGGAGCCTCAAAAGGCACGGGCTCGTCGGGGAGTAAGTCCACTTCCCGGTCCGCAAATGAAGAATACGTCTTCTCGACCTTCTCGACGAGAGCAGGCTCAAAATCGCCGTCGGGTGCCTGGATGATCACAGTCTTGCGGCGCATCTGCTTCGGATTTGATGTCGGGATTCGCTGTATTTCCTCGCTCACATCGGCGTTGTCGTGGTTGCAGGACATCGCACTGGATGGACCTGTCGGACATGACCCTCCCATTGTGGGTGAGGTCGAGGTCGCGGTATACGCCAGGTCGCCGGCTGGGGAAGGAGGGGGTGAGATCTCCGCACAACGGGCTCGGCTGTCGTGCCATTCCACCACCAGGTCACGCGCGAATGCCCACTCCTCATCGGCATCAGGCAGCTGAGAGCAGTGGACCATACCCCAGCGTGTCTCCTGTTCGTCCTGGGGAAGTGATGGTTCGGTGGGCGAGAAAGGTGGCGGTGGTACAAGCGATTTGAGGTTACTGCACATAGCGGATAGACCCATGTCGAACTTCGATGGATCGCCAGAGGAAAACGAGAACGTGGGTGAATTTGCTGCCGATGAACCCAGGAACGCAGATGGAATGTCGGGGTATGAATCGTCTCCGCTTGCACCAGACTTCGTTGGGGTATCGACACAAAGCGCAGGCGGTGGCTTCTTTCCCCGTCGCGTGGCAAGAGGCACGTTGCGATCATTGGTCTGGGAGGACTCAAGGGACAGCGGAAGGGTCGCAATTGAGTTCGACACCATGATTGAGGGGACCAGAAGTGGGGAGTGCCCATGGACGAGTTGGGAACGATCGACAGATACGACCTCTGGTGAGATTGAGTCGCTGACACTTGATAATGAGGGGAAAGGGGCAAAGGACTTCGACTGAGGCAGTGCGGGGTCGGGTATGTCCTGGGCAACAGGGATAGAGGGCTTCTCGAGAGCTACCAGACCTTCGTACGACGTCCGATGTGAGATGGAACGGTACTCAGTTGCAGGACATATCCCGGTCGTGGAAGCTGTGTCGACTTCTTGATATACAGATTCCTAGATGCAAGTGATTAATGCATATATCGAGAGATGTAAAGAACACGCGTACAGTCCATGCTTGTATTGATATTTTCTCGATCAGCATCACCTTGAGGCGAGGTCCAGTAGGAGACGTGATGAGGGGGCGGGATATGCCAGAGTCGGTAGGGGAGGCTGTCGAGGATAACCGAAGTTGGGAAAGCAGCAGCGATGTACCAATATCATGAATGAAGATCAAAGGTTTGCGTCGAGATGGAAAAGGTGGAACATCCTCCGGTGCGATGGATAACTCCGCGATAGAAGGGAGGCTGAATCGAGTCGAGAGAATGGGCTCGTCGGGATGGGTTGAAAGGATTTCCCGGAGGTCCAAGGTGGCAGTAGACCCAGTGGAGACGATCTGGTCTTGCGATACCGTGGCCATGTCCATCGCGAACGGGGGCTGAGGAGCAGCACTCGAGTGGGGCGAAGGAGAGCTGCCGGTGTACTGACGGCGCCATGGGGGTCTTTGTATCGATGGCTGACCCTGTCATCCTGTGGGCTGACATGGGTCAAGAAGCTGTTGCATGCGCCCAGCCAATTTCCCAATATCTTGCATGCCACAAGGTAGCTATAATATCCTTCACGGAGAAGGTGAGGACTTTAGCGGAGATATAGACTATTCTACAGGAAACTTCGTACCGAAGGAGCTATGAGACCGATATTCACACCCGCGAGTTGGGTTTCGGAAGAGTGCATATGTCCGAAGGAACGAAAACATGTTCTAGCTCTGGTGCAACATGTTCAAGTCTCTCGTGAAAACTGGTGCGTCAAAAAGAACAGTGAGCGAGACATGATGGATGATGAGCAAGGGCGTCGTGGCGTCGTTGACGCTCGCATGCTGGTCGTCGGCAATCGGTCCACGGACAGCCTGAGCCAACACATCCATCCCTCTCCTTCCCCCTCCTTCCTCCCCAATACCCTATCTGTGTCATCTCTCTCTGAGCTGCGTGTTGTCGTCGTTGTCGGCTGGCTGAGGTGGCTCGAGTGCCGCTGCTCTTCGTAACTTATCCTTTGCCGGAAAACTTCTTCCAGTTGCATCGCCTTCCGTTGCGAGCATCCGATACCCAGGTCCAGGACTCCCTTTACGCACGCACAGTACGACCAACGACAACCCTGCTACCCTTCCTGCCGCCCAAATCCCCGCAAGTACACTCTAGGCGGCGTGTTTCGCGCTGCCCATTCTCCTCCATTACTGTAACTTATATCTCTCCCGCCATTTTCCGCCAAACTGTATCCCTTGTTTGTGAGTATACATCTTCTTTCATTCGTTCACAGGATGAGTCTCTATATTTTTATTTGCACGTCAGTCTGAGTGCCCCTCGGGGCACGGTAGATGCTATTTTCGCAACTCTGATCTGTTATGTGTTGTGCCGTTTACGCCGGTCCATGCTAACATCTTCAATCACAGTCTATCTTTCGACACAAAGTCCTGGAGGTAATCACGCGCTGTGTACGTCCCTTTCTTCCTCTTACATGGTTGCTATGCGGTGAGGGTAGAATACGAGGAGAGGCTTGGGAAAGTAGTGTAGCCGTAATCGAATGGGGCCGAGAACGCTGTAGAAGGAACCCTATCATCTGCGAAACCCGCAAGCAGCGCTCTCACTGGTATCATGGTCGGCGTGTATCGCTTCGGCGGTGTGGGGCACGCACCTTCAAATCTTCTCTCCCTCCTATCCCGCACCGCATCCACCGACTTTATGTTTCACGTTGTTGCTCGCAATCTCATAAAGCACCCATACCAGGCACCCTAATCTTCCCACCACCCCATCCATGGCCTCCTACATGCCCGAAGACGGCGGTTCTCGCGCACCCTCCACCCCCACCCTCACCAATCCTCAAGTACAGACCAATGGCAAGTCGCAATCACAGCCCAAAGGCGGCCTAGTTCCCACCAACAATGTCACGACGAAGGACGGCATCACAGTTAGGACTCGGATAGAGCCAAGCCTAGCGGCGGAGGATGTTATCCGGCAGCTGTGCATTAGCCTGAAGCTGAAGGATCCGCCTGCCATGTATGCGCTTAGGGACGAGAACGATGAGCTGGTGACGAACGACAACTTACGAAAGAAGATCAAGGCCAAGATGAACTTGAAGTGAGTATTCCTACCCTCTCTAGGCTTACCCTTATTAATCGACTGTCTTCCATCGTCTTCTCCTAAAGGCTTGTCAACGCGCCGGCCATTGAAGCTGCTGAGATTGTGGAGAAACTTGGCGCGAGGGACAGTAGGGATACCAATGCCAAAGTTGGTCTCGCTCTCATGTCGCTCCGTAAATTGATCCGAGTGAGTGCGCACTTGGACCCCTCATGACTACGTTAGAGGTTGAGATCTTTCCGGGCTTGGTAGGAAGAACAATTCGCCAACGAATTTCTGCAACGGGACGGACTTCATGAGCTTGTGGATGTTATCAACACTTCCCATGGCAATACATTAGCTGTACGTTTCTCGAGAGTGTCATAGTCTGGTTGGGTGCTGACATTTGACATTCAGTATGCACTGACGGCAATGCAAAACCTCATGGAACTGGATTATGGGTGGTCCAACCTCGATAACAGCTTCATCTTCAGGGTCGTCCAGATACTCGCCGCAGAACAGTCCCCGATTAACGTTTGTCGGCCCGCGACAGCCATTCTCAAGAAGCTAGTAGAGGCAGATCCTGGCAGCGCACTAGGGGCGCATACAGCAGCAAGCACAAGCAAGGGGCCGCCGACACCACCACCAGGGTCTGTATACCGGTATGGGTTCGATGTTGTCTTTGAGCAGATGCGGAAGGAGCGGCGGTTATTGGAGACTGTAGTCAGTCGTCTGGGAAGCGCGGACACGACTATGGCCTTGTACAGGTGTGTCTGTCATCTCTATATGCGTTGATGAAAGGACGTTCATGTCAGAATAGCATGATGTTGATCAATTCTCTTATGGCTCACGCGAGTGACCCGCGTTGGGATGAGTTCATCGCCGAGCTGGAGCGGCTGAATGTTCGAAAGGCTGTTATCGTGCGTCTGGTCCTCTTCTATGTTTCGTTGCGCGAAGGTCCTAAATGTGCTTCCCAGCGGCTCATGTCGTCGCATACAATTGAAGACCTGACGTCCTGTATCCTCGACTTCCAAGCGAACATGGTCCGCGTGACGTTCAGGAAGAAGACAACCCTCGTCGAGCCTGACTTCGAGCCCCTACACAGTTCTGCTCTTCAGTTCATTTGGGAAAGGAGCAGATTGCAAGAAGACCGAGAGGATGCGATGACGTCCATAAAGTGGCGTAAACTAGGCTTCGACACGGAGGATATCGGACATGAGTTCCGTGAAGTGGGCGTACTTGGTTTGGATTGCTTGGTGCGCATATCCCCAATTCACCGATGGCGCTTAGAGTGACGCAGGAGCACAGAAATACTTCGTGGATAAGGATTCTGAGCATTGGGCGAATGTCGTGCAAGAACAGCTCAGCCGACCAGAAGAACGGCGGTGTCCGATTGTGAAGGCATCGAACGAGGTTACTGACCTACTCTCCGAGCATTGGGCCATCTACGCTCCGGGATGTGCGTACTTCCCTCCCATTTCCGCTCTTATATCCATTAACAAGACACCTGTTCATCGACAGACTCGACATCGACGACATTCCAGCCGTTCTTCCTCAACTTCTACAAAGTCCATTCACTTGCGCTACAGTTCTTCCTTCGGATGTGGAATGAGAGCGGCTCGTCTACAGGCGATTTCCCCCGCCTTGTCGCTCTCACACGAAGCCAGTGCGTCTCTCTATCACTACCTCATGCCTTCATCCCCGTTTACATCCCTACTCTCGTTGTTCAGGGTCAAGGTCGCTTTGAAACGAGAGAACATTCGGCCTTGGCATGAAGTAGAACAAGAGTTCCTCGAGTGCGAGTATCGTGCCGTCCGTGACAGGCAGATGAAGGAGCTCGAAATGGAGGACGATATCATGAGCAAGGTCCCAATTCGGTACGCTTTGTCGCCTTTCTACCTTGCGCTTGTGATATTCATGCAGCAATAGGAACCTGAGGGCAAAGTTGTACAAGGAGTCCTTCGAATTTGTTCGGCAGCAGCGTATCCACTGTCTCTTGGAAGGTGCCTGGTTCATGAACGGCATCCCGCAACAAACAGGCGTCCCCCGAGATACGCTGAAGCCTCCGACCCGACCATGGCGATTCCTCAGGCTGGTAGGTGTGGCAACCTTTGACACGTGGCCCATAACTGAACACGGACACGGTAGGATGCCGGTCTGAAGTACCTCCACTACGTCGACAGCGCAGTCAAGTTCCCCGTCCGCAAGGGCCTCGAAGACCTCCCGGAGCGCATCGAGATCTCCACAATCAGCGAGGTCGCAACGGGCACGTGTGCGCCCTTCCCTCATTTCCGCCGCGACCAGCCGGACCTCCCGCTCGGCTCAAGCTCGCCCGTGCTCGCGTCGAGCCTCTCGTTCTCGCTCCTCAGCACGAGCGGCGGCTCCCTCGCAGACCAGATCGCGCCCGACCAGGCGCGCTGGGCGGATTGGACCGACGGCCTCAACATGCTCCGCCGCGATGGCGGCCACGTCGCCTCGCAGGAGACGGAGCTGTTCGTCCAGGCGCTGACCGAAATTGGGCTCAAGATCAAGCTGCTTGGTGCGTACATGTCCGTCTAGTTTGGTTTCATTGCTTGACTGTTAATTGGGTAATTGTATTGGCAGATCTATCAGGAGAGAAGGTCGAGATCCCGAGCGGCCTCGTGGCTGGTCAGCCTCCCGTCAACAGCGAATTCTTCTTCTCAGATCTCTCCTACGAGCCTCAGGGCCAATAGTCAGTGCCTCTAGCCTTATGGTTGGATACTCCCACCTACGTTCTCTCAATCCCTGCTTCTCCAAACGAACCCCAGAGCCCCACAAGTGTCGTCTTGGGCTTTCCTTGCTCTATCCATCCCTCCCACCCCACCCACTCTCCGTCAGTGCGTTCGAGCTATTACTATACGCTGCGGGCGGTGGCTCTCATTCGTGTATAACCAACCGGTCGTGTCGGTCGCCCGTGTTTTCTATCCCAACTACCGCACACGCCTACGCTTGACGCGGACATCGAGAACGTTGATATATGGTGCTATATGAAGGGAATGTGTGCATATGTTGTAGGATCGCGTAATAATCTCCCCCGGTTCTGTCCAGATATACCAGTGTTTCGTCAGAATACAACCAAGTTTTTTTCCTACCCTCACACGACGTCTTTGCGAACGCTCGTTTGTCCGTCGTCGTCGTGGTGTTGACGGTCCGTTGCACACCTCCATTGCGTTCCCTCGACGTGAGTAGTCACACCACGCTCGTCAACACCAATAAGAGCACGAATGTTACAACGGACCTCTATACCGAGGGCAATATAGGTCGCGTGCCGGAGCCAGAAAGCAATAAAATACATGCAGTTGGATGCAGGGTCCCTGCAACGGGGTACGTGGAGGATGCAGTTGATGCAAAAGATGTGACGGATGGCAATGCGAGGGGTAGGTAGAGTGCGGAGGGGGCGAGTAGTACATGCTGAGGAATGTGCAGGGTGTAGGGGAGGGGAGAGGGGACTGTGAGTATATGCAACGAGCGTTGAGGCGTGAAGGGATGCGCGAGAGCTATGGAGACAGGCATACAAGCAAACGGGGAATTAGCTGGTGAGAGAGGAGATAGAGCGTGCGTGTGCATGGTGTTCGTGTGTCACAAGTCCGGCTAGCTGGGGAAAGGAGAGTGTGGGGGTTGAACCCGGTGACGATGCTGGGAAAAGATAGAGCAAGCCAACCGTGGGCTGGCAGTCTGTTGAACTGCCACTTCTGTGCCGGAGCACGATGGAGGTAGGAATAAAGATGGAAGGAAAAAGGTCATCGAGGGAGATAAAGAGGGATGTAGACGTTCGTTGTCATGTTCTAGTTGGCGTGGCCGTTCGCATGGCCGTTGGGCACGCCGCCGTGCTTGGCGGCGAACTCGGCGCCAGCCTTGAAGAATGGCTCGAAGATCGCGTCGGGCTTCTTGAAGTCGTTGTGTACCACGTTCACAAGGTAGTATGTGTCCATGACGTCGTCAATAAGCTTGCGTGACGCCGATTCGGGCTCGTAGAACTTCGCCCATTGCCGACCGAGCTCGTAAGCTTCGTCCTAAAGGCCTATGTTAGTATGTGCTCAAGAAAAGCTGTGCGCTTTCATACCTTCCAAGCCATGAAGCTGATCGCCTCGACGATCGTGGGCTGGACGATCTCCTTGCCCGGGAACACACCCCACGTGACGGCGTTGGGCCCATCCGAGTGCGTGTTTGTACGGAGGTCGCCACGGTTGTTGATGACGTAGTACGTGATGTTGATATCGCGCTCAATGTGAGGGATGAGCATCTCGAGCAGCTCTGGCGACACGAAGAACTCGAGGTACGCCTGGATGGACAAGTATCCATTAAGATCAGAATCAAAGATAGCGAGGGAATGGGGGAGACGTTACCTTCTGGTATACGTAGCCGTTCGCGGGACCCCAACCGTGGATCTTATCGTTGCTCTTCGCGCCGTCAACAGCAGGCTGCGAGTTGATCGTGAGGAAGCCGAGGTCGTTCAGCTTCGCGAGCTGCTGGGCGATCACCGTCGTCTCGCTCGATGGCGCCGAGTCGGACCAGGGCAGCGCCTTGAGTTGACCCAAGCAGAACAGTGAGAACAGTTTGCGGACTTCGTCCATCGACGTGGGCGCGCCCCACAGCTTCTCCGCGTCCTCCTTTGATTGCTTGATGAGGATGCCGTACCCGTCGAGCTCGCCGTACGCAGGCGAACGTGAATCGCCGAAACGACCGTTCGGGTACTCGTCCCAGTTCTCGGTACGCGAAAGGTATGAGCGAGTGCGATTCGCCCAGAAGATCGGACGTGTGGTCTCCGTACGACGGTTGGGGGTGAGCGACTGTCGGTGACATTAGGCACGCGTGCGAAGTAGATAGATCCAGGGGACGATACGCACCTGCCTCCAAGGGAGGGGTTTGACAACCTCGATACGAGGCACGAGGTTGAGCTCCTCCAGCAGCATCCTGCAGCCCTTCTCGAGGTTCATGGTGTAGAAGTGGAGGCCCTTGATTCCGATGTCCGCGGCGAGGATCTGCCTGCACAGGTCCGCGACGAGCTTGGTGCCGAGCTCCCGCACCTTCTCGTCGTCGTTCTTGTACGGCTCAAGCGTGTCCAGGAAAAACTGTGGGACCGTAATCTTGGCCATGGACGACGCCTTCTGGAAGCCATTCCACGTCTGGATAGGCATGATGCCCGGGACGATGGGGACCGTGATACCGGCGGCCCGTGCGGCACGCACCCAGTCGACGAACATGTCGATGTCGTAGAACATCTGCGTGAAGATGAAGTTCGCGCCCGCGTCCACCTTCTCCTTCAGCCACTGCATCTCCTGCGCAGCATCGGCCGGCGGTAGGCGCTGCGTCTGGGGGTAGCCGGCGACAGAAATGTCGAAGTAGTCGCCGTAGTCTTTGCGGATGTGTCGCACGAGGTCGACGCCGTAACTGAAACCGCCCTCAACCGGCTCCCACTCCTTGCCCACGGGGGGATCGCCACGGAGCGCGAGGACATTGCGGCAGCCGTGCTGCTTTGCTTCCTGCGGACCGATTAGGTTAGAAGCATGGCCTCGCGGGCAAAACGTAGACAGTGATGATCCTAGCTGCATCGGCCCCATGGTCCGATGCCTCCAGTACGTATTCGCGATAGAATACAGCTGTTTCGGGAGCAGTTGCTGTAGGGTATGTGTGCGAAGAGGGTGCGACCCTCACCCCGTATACAACTCCCGAACTGAATATACAGTGTCTCGTGCACTGCAGCCTTTTCGGGCCATGACACTAATAGAAACCTCAAATGAATGACTCACGCGCAACGCGACATCGACTTTCTCCTTCGGCATGCCCGTGCAAGTGAGATGCATGCAGGTCTCCATCCCAATGAGTTTCTGGCATGTTTTGACGAGTTCAGAGGTGAGCTCCGATGTGCGTCCTCCGGCGTTCCTGGGGCGGACAGATTACGGCCGAGTTTGATCTTGAAATTCGGGATGAACTCACCAGGTGATGTCTATGAACTCGGGGCCCAATGCGCGCATGCGCTCGATACGGTCGAGAAGGTTTTGGAGGCCCTGCGAGGGGGGTGCGTGAACAAAGTTGCAAAACGGGCTAGCGGCGGCCGCGCTCGAGGGGGAAGCTGACCTGGGCTGTCCTAGGTGGGAAATACTCAAAGGACCACCAGATGCGATCCTCCTTGGCTGCCTGGTCGATCTTGTGGCTGATTTTCATGACTAGTCGTGAAGTCTACGGGGCGGAATTATAGGATATATGTACTCTGAGGCGGACAGCAGACGGGGAGATGGGAGTTGTGGACGAGGCACGAGGGGCTCTCGAGCTTTTTCGAAATCGTGCCAGCTTCCGCCCTCGATCACTTTTATAGCCCGCCTCGGCAGGCGCCCATTCTCGCCTCCATTGCATTTCAACAGTTCTCCCTGCAAACGTGCTCTCTCTCCTCCCCCCATGTCCTTGCCCTCGTTCGCTCGCAACGGCGTGTACGCGCCTCCGCGGCTCTGTGTCTTATCGCCCGCGCCCAGGTCCAGGAGAGAACCAGCCCAGCAGCAAGCCAAGCTACGACGGGGTCCATAGGGCACACGTGCAGGTCGCACAACCGAGCGAGTCGTACGACGGGCATCCTTAGTCGCTGCCACCCGGCTCCATGCGTCCCATGCCTGTGCATTCAACACGTATAGCGTCCGACGT
The DNA here is from genome assembly GCA_900155495.1 of Porogramme epimiltina. Taxonomy (NCBI): domain Eukaryota; kingdom Fungi; phylum Basidiomycota; class Agaricomycetes; order Polyporales; family Polyporaceae; genus Porogramme; species Porogramme epimiltina. The sequence goes on from FTLJ01000311.1 coordinate 41,949, forward strand.
AACGTTCCCGTACAGCAGCGTAGTCGCTCAACCATACGAAACCAGGATACTCACCTCCCCGTCTGTGTGTGCTTCCCAAACAAACTCTCCCCCCGCTTGGCTCGGTCTTCATCTACCGGACGCGCACAGAAGGCCGCTGTAACACTGGCGGGTCTGATTGGAGGGGGCTCAGGTAGGTTTCAAGACGGCCGAAACCTAGATCCTTCGCCCGTGCCCGTCGAGGCGGAGCCCAGCGTAGACACACTGTCTCGTACATACCAGAACGAATGCCATACTTTTCAAACTCCTTCAGAACTATCCTCTTCGTCTGCGAATGTGGGCCACGTCTCGGCAACATGTCTGAGAACGCCCCGCTCACCGAACGAAATGCTCCCGCCGTCCATCGGCTGTAGACGCCCAATGCTCAGACTCACGGCGGTCAGCAGACTCGCTCCTCGCTCAGTTTGCCCAGCCTCTCTCTCCGTTCCGCTAAACCGCCGAGTCCACTCGCTCGCCCTACCCCCGAGTTCCTTGCCGCGGCGAAACCGCGCCTCCCCGCGAACTTCAGTGAAGCGGCAACCATACAGTATGACGCTCCCGGAGCACGACGTCGTCGGACCTGAACAGCCGCTGGCCGCAACAGCCGAATGCAGCCTGAAGAGGCCGGTGGAGGACGTGAAGGTGGACGAAGATGCCTCCTCGAAGCGTCAAAAGCTGAACGAGGAGCAGGCTGCGGAGGCGGACGCCGAGATGCAGGATGAGACTGGAAAGGCGGATGATGCGCAACCGGAGGCAGAGGCGGCACAAACTGGCGGGGCTGGGGACGCGAAGGGCAAGGGCGACAAACGCGGGGGCGGAGACAAGAGGCGGCAGAAGGGCGGGAAGAAGGGCAAGGACAAGGAGTACGTCCGCACGCGCCGCAGGGGCACCCGCCCTGACGGCGAGGAGGCCCCCGCACCTGAGAACGGTGAGCCCAAGGCACCGCGGCTGCCCAAGCGGCCCGTCGCGCTGCTCATCGGCTTCTGCGGGGACGGGTACAACGGAATGCAGATGTGCGTAACATGCGTCCCACGTCCCGGCCGCTGTGTGAGGGTGCTTACCGAGTGGGACGCAGCCAGCCGGACCCAAACGTGCGCACCATCGAGGGTGTGCTGTTTGATGCACTTATCAAGGTCGGCGCGGTGTCCCAGGACAACTCAGATAACCCGACGAAGGTGTGTGAGCAGCGAGGCGGGTGGTGTGGGTGGTCCCTGAGCAACGATTGTGCAGGTCAAGCTGGGTCGCGCAGCACGAACGGATGCCGGTGTGCATGCTGCGGGGAACGTTGTGTCCATGAAGCTCATAACCACCGTCCCCGGAGTGCCGGACCTCGTAGCAAGAATTAACGAGGAGCTTCCACCAGAAATTAGGCTATGGAGTATCGTGAGTGCCAAACAGTCTCTCCACACCTCCTGCGCCTCATCGCCGCGTAGCTTCGGGTTCAAAATTCCTTCAATGCGCGAACGTATGTAAACAACATCACCATTAGCTACTTTCAGACGAGTTGACGTACGTTCGTGACCCTAGGACCTGCGACAGTCGAAAATACACGTATTTCTTCCCGTCTTACCTCATGATCCCGCCGAAGCCGGGGAGTGGCCTCCACGACACATTGAAAACGCAAGGCTCGGAACACCCTTCACACCCCTTCTGGGATGATGCAACACCAGAAAGCCAAGCGACGCCGCAAGACGACCTGCGTCGAAAACGCGAGTACCGCATAACACCGGAACAACTCGCGGCCCTGCGAGACTCGGCAAAGAAATTCGAGGGGTCACATAACTTCCACAACTTCACGGTTGGGAGGGACTTCAAAGACAGGAGCTGTCAGCGGTTCCTGAAGTCGATAGAGGTAGGCTCCACCGCCCTCCCGGAAGCGACGGTCCTCAACGGGCGCAGATCCTAGATCCTGCGGTGTATGGCGACACAGAGTGGATCGCTGTGCTCCTGCACGGGCAGAGCTTCATGCTGCACCAGGTAAGGGCGGGTCCTTTGCGTTCATAGCGCGAGAGCACTAACACCCCGTCAGATTGTGAGGCTCTCCAGCAAAGATGTTTCCCCCCGTTTCAGCTCACCCACCGCCCCTCCCCCCAGCGCAAGATGATCTCCGCCCTCGTGCTCTCCTGCCGCACAAACACGCCCCCACAGATCATCGAGGAGGTACCGCATCCCCCACCGCTATCCGCTCACGTCACCCCACGCTCACCCCTTTCCCCCCTTTCCCCTGCCCCACGCCAACAGATGTACGGCCCGCGCCAGGTCTTCGTGCCGAAGATGCCCGCGCTCGGGCTGCTGCTCGAGTACCCGATCTTCGAGAGCTACAGCCGGCGCGCGGCGGGCGTGAGCGCGAAGCTCGCCCCGTCCGACCCGGACTTCCGCCCGGGCATCGACTTCGAGGCGCACCGCGCGCAGCTCGACGCGTTCAAGCAGGCGCACATCTACGCCAAGATGCGCGCGATCGAGGACCAGCTCGGGATGTGCGTGTGTTTACGCATGCTGTCGCTCCCACCCCCTCTCTCTCGCTCGCCGTCCTTCCTCCTCGCCGTTGCCGTCGCTGACGTCTGGCCCTTTTTTTTTCTCTCCGCTGATTTCGCAGATTCGACGGGTGGGTCCGGTCCGTCGACGCGTACGCGGGTCACGACCTCGAGTATCTCAACCCAAAGGGCGTCATCCCCGCGACGGCGGTCATCAAGCGCGGCGAGCGCCGAACGAACCCGTTCCGCGAGAAGAAGCGCTTCGACGCGACCGCGTTCCCCGCCGGTGCGGACAAGGCGCAAATCGAGGAGGAAGACGAGGAAGACGAGGAGGCGCACCTCCCGCTGAACAAAGAGGAGCTAGCGGACTTGGAGGGGTGAGCTCTGGCATTCGATGAAAAGAAGGATGCGTGATATTACATGAGTGGAGTGTGATGTTCTACTACTACGTATCTTTATTGTACGGCCCGAGATTATAGCGAGTTAAGGTACCTGCCATGCCACCATTCACCAACACGCTGCGTGTCCCCGCCGTGCGCTACTGTATGAGATCTAACGACGGACTCTGACTCGATGCGTCTCACTGTACGAAACGAATCTCGCTGGCTGGTCAATCCACGTCGTCAAAGAAGGGGTCCTCCAACAGCTCTTGTGCTGTCGGCCTGTTCGCGGGATCAAGACGCAGGCATCGGGTTATGATTCCCCCAATGCTGTCGACTGTCTCGTCTGGTATCCCGACTTCGAGGGATGCGTTGTACTCCTTGATCCGCAAGCCCAAGGGAGAGGGGTCATGAGCCATAACGCTCCGCAGAGAGCCTAAGAGTACGCAGACATCTATCAGCGCTGGTCAGGCACACGCAGACCACGCGCGGACTTGCCGTTTTCGTTGAAGTAGTTTCGAGAGTACAGCCCGCCGTGGAGCTGATCCTCGGGAAACGCTTCTCCCGTCAGGACCTCCATTTGATACAGGAGGTTCGCGACGGGATCGTTCGGGAGTTCGGGTTCAGAGATACAGGAGAAAAGCGGCCTGTTCGTGATGAGCTCGAATATCTAAGGTGGCACGCGCACCCTGTATCAGCACGAACTTAGGCGCCCCGGTACATGCATGATGCGGGACATACCAGGCAGCCAAAAGACCAGATGTCTACCGAGTTGCCGCTCCACATCGTCCTCAATAGCACTTCAGGTGCACACAACCGCTGTGGGCTTACGACGCGGCGGTATAAACCGCTTGTGGGAAGTGCTATGGTGGGGAGGATATGTGATTCATGAAGAACAGCGTGAAGGTATTCTATGAAGACTCACCGTGACTGAAGCCACCAAGGACAAAGTTTGTCCGGAGAGCGTCTTCCAGAGTAATCATAGGCAGAGGCTGGCTCACTGCTAAACTCGTGGTACCATCATGTGAGTCCCATTTGACGACTTCTCCTATATTGTTCGTGGAGAGCGGTGTTTCGAAGAAGATGTTGTCGGGCTCCAAGTGGGTGTGCACGAAGCCACGTTCGTGGCAGTGAGCGAGTCCTCGCAGGGTGTGAAGGAGGATACGCTTCACCAAGGGGAGAGGGACGGCGCTGCCAGGGGAAAACAGTGCCGAGAGTAGCTGTTTCGCATTACCGCCGTATACAGGTGTGGCGGTTACGGTATGTTTTCCAGGCGTCCCGTCGTCTCCGGAAATCTCCCCGCCAGCCATCCTGGTGATGCAGTGGGGGGATGTCGGGGATTTCGAGAACTTCATCAGGGCCAATGGCTCATACACTAATTCCGTCGGATTTATCAAGCCAGGGCCCCACATCCTAGTGAAGTGTTCGGTGTAAACCTTCAAGGATACGTATTTTTCTTCGCTGTGTAGGCCGCTTAAGTTAAGCTTGCTAACGCGCTACTTGAAAATACACCGACCATTTGTCAAAGGCAAGCCAGGCATTCGAATTGATGCCCCATCCGAGCTTTCGCACAACGGAGTAGCGATCGTTCAATTGAACTCCGGACTTGAGGTTGCACCAGCCCATGTTCGAGTCGGGAGACACCATTCCCCGTACTTCCTCGTAGGCGAGAATCGAGTCAACAGGAACATCTATACGGATGGATGGCGCTTGATTCGTTCCGCCGTTGAGATAGCGAGCACCTGGTAGTTTCGCCTTGACAAGGTGACGCAATGCCCAACTCCGACTCTGCGAAACGCAGTGCTATTCAGGGGCGGTTTGTAAGTTGCGAGCCATATACTCAAGCGAGGGTCATGGGGTCGAACCTTGAACATCATAAGAGTACGAAGCGGAGGATAGCTACCTGCGCAGCCGGGGGGTGAAGAAAGTGCTTCAGAATTCTGAAGAACGGAGTCATTTCTTTAGGGGCAGTTCGAACTCCGCAACGCTGAATGCCGTCAGTAAAGGCTCTTGGGATGGACATCGTACGGGCCAGTTTCTTACCCAGCCAAAGCACAATTACTTACACATACACTATGAGTACATAACGGCCTTCGGCCGTCACATTAAACGGTCCTTTAGGTGGAAAATATTGGAGAGTGGGAGCTCGGGAGAGGGAAAACATCAATTCTGCTAGCTCTATGACATACTTCGACCTGGCAGGCTTGAATAGCCCGGTCAAGACGTGCCAAAGAACCTACGCAGCCTCTATGGAAGCATCCATGTTATGAAGCGCTGAATTGCGGTTCTGAGAGGGCCTGGTGGTACGTACCAAGTTGCAGGTACTTATGGGAACGGCAGCGGTGGATCTTGCCAGCTGAGGCAGGCCTGGCTATAAGCGAAGCTGAGGGAAAAGGGTATGGCCGCGACCGGCCCGGCCCATGTTTGCTTCTGTTGATATCGGCGCTTACTACGTCCCTTATAGCCTGCCGCCAAATTTCCCTGGAGGGCCCCAGGCATCACTTCCCCTTGCACATCTCCTCTGTCTCGATATGATGCCCTCGCCAGCATCGTAGCTACCCCCGTCCGTCGCGTTCAATATATCATCGTCTGTTTCGTCCCGTATGTTTTCTTTTTGTGTCTTCGATTCATCATGCAAGTCCCCCTCCCCCAAATGGCGCCTTTCTGCCCGAGCAGTGCTTTACACATCCACCCTGCATCGGTTCTGGTGAAGCGCCAAAAGTAATGGTATCCGCTGTTTCATGAACGGCTGGATGGGTGGCTTTGAGAAGTGCTGGCTTAATCCACATGAAGCCTGCCACGGTTTATGTTCGCCCTACATCCTCACGTACTACTGTAGTACAACCGGTCTACTTTGTATCTACTATACCTCAAAGAAAGCAACCATAATCAAAGTTTTGTCCTCTGCGTAAACCATGCGATGCGAGACCAAAAGTAGTGTGCATATTACAGTAGCTACAAAGTGGGCAACAGAATACAATGATACACCGAAACCAAACTGGGCCGGACTAAAGCTACGCTCCTGCCCGCGCTCTAGCGAGTATTGCTCCGATGAGACCTGGGACATCGTTCGCTTGTATGTGAGCCCCAATAACATCTCCCGAGTCCTCTTCCAAACCCTCAACCTGAGCGTCGGCCAGCTGCCTAGAGTTGGGTACGAAAAGCAATTTGACGAATATCCGACGCAAGTCTGCCGTGCCGTGCCGTGTGACATTGTAAGACAGATGAAGCTCGTTCTCCGACTCCGAGTGGGCTTCTTCTAGAGACAACAGCGACCGATGCAACGCAAGAGCCGCCGTGTACCTGTCGCGTGTTCCCTTGTGAACATTTCGCGCCCCCATGCAAGACTTCGCAAGCGCGACGCACCAATCGTACAGGCCCACCACCCGCCCGTCCTGCACCTCCTTCTGGCCTGCGCTGACCGTCTTCTCGAGGTCTGCCCGCTCGACGCGGAGCCGCTCGACCTCGCGCGCGCCGGCCTTGACCTGCTCCTTGACGTTGTCGACCTGCGCGTTCACCTGCTGGAGCTCGTCGTCCAGCGCCTGCATCTCCTCCACCTGCGCGTCGAGCTGCGCGTTCGCGGCGGGGATGGTGAGCCGCGGGTGTGGGTGCGCCTGCCGCAGACGGGTGAGGGTGAGCCGCGCGTCGAGGATCTTGCTCTTCAGCGCCGCGGCCTCCTGTGAGAGCGCGCGGGCTTTGTTATAATCTGACGGGGCATGGAAGGGGATGGGGCGGAGCGGAGGAGGCAAGGGGATTAGACGGGGAAAGCTGGCGGTGAAGCTGCGCACCTTGTTCGACTAGAGGTGCGAGCGTGCGGATATCACTGTACTTCTCTGCAAGGCGCGCCTTGGCCTCCGTCAGAGCCTCCTTCTTCTTGTCATTCTCTATCCGCAATAGCTCGTTGTCGTCCGCGTTGATATTAGGAGCTTCGTCGCTAACAATTGTCTTCACATATTGATCCTTCGCTTTCTGCTCCAAGTATTGGAACTTCAGGTTGCGCAGGAACGCCTAAGACCCGCCGCAAGCGCGGGCACAGCAGCGTGTAAGTGTGTTTGCAGCAGTGTGCTTATGAGAACACTGTGATATCGAGGCATGCGACGAAGAGGAGACGCACGATCTGCGACGCGACCTCTACGGCGACAATAGCTGGGTCGGTCGTACCCGCCACCCCCTCAGAGATTAAACTTGGGTCTTTAGCAAGTGAGCTCTGTAGAGCATCGAACCGAGACCGGTCCTCCACGATGTTGAGCTTCGCTGATTCGAGCTTGGCCTGGAGGGCGCGCGCAGCGTCGAGCTTTCCGGAGCCGTCGATGTCCATTGCCACTGGCGCCATGGTAAGAGCTATGGGCAAGGAGTCGCGAGGAAGGTGATCGCTTGGTAGTATTGAGGAGATAAGAGAACGGTGTAGGCAGTCGATAACAAGTCCAACGTTGTGGGAGCTCTAGTAAAAGGAGTAAAGGATGATTCTGTTCCTCCTGAGGGTGGCCGCGCGACGCGTTTGTAGTGCACGTGATCGTGAGCCGGGAAGGTCGAAGACGGTAGCAGCTGTTCTTGGCGGCTAGATTGCACTTCAAGTTGTGCTGCCAACTACAACATGACAGGTCAATTAGATGATCAACATCAGGATCGACCCACATAAACTTACCCATGAGGAAGTTTACAGTCGTGAGCAACATTTCGGGATGAACGAAGCAAATGCAAGGCTACTTCGGTGTCTCACATAACATTCGGCAGTACCAAGACCTAGCCCATCGCCGCCTCGCTGTCAGTTCGGGACAGATAGACATCCTTGCCAGTTGTTCTATGTCTATAGTAAGCCTCAAAGTCTTCTCCTCGCCTCATGCCGCTCAACGTGTACCCTTCACGACAGTAGGCAGCCAAACTGAATTGAGGCGGAAGAACGCAGCTCGCCGTGCAGCACTATGTCCGACGTGCCTCGCTACCATTTACGACTATAGAACGGATCCGGAACCTAGAGCTTGAAGCGCGGACCCAGCCTCGTGCTCCCGGAACGCGCACACTCGTGGAGGCCTCCACGTTGGCCATCAAGTGCCAGACATGTACAGTAAGTTGCGCACCTAAACTCGAAGAACACCGGCGGGAGCTGACGGCTCTTGACAGCATCTCTCGCCGCCTCACACGCAGTCGGACCTGAAATAGGCCTCGTTGCAGGGAGGCCGCCACCGCATTCCACACTATCCCCCCACCCCCAATGATCAACATTCAACGCTGAGCGGAGATACCAGTGGCTCCATGGAACCGCCGCGCGCTGGCAGGTCTTCGACGTCTTCGGCCTGCTTATATACCCCTAGGGGTCCAGGAGAGCGCCCCGTTGGTCCCCATGCCCTCTGATTCTGTATCTATCCGGGAGGCGAACCTAGCGTCCGCTGTGGTCCACGGGGCCCTCTATGGCGTGTTCTTCGTGTTCTCCATCACCACGCTCGTTTTGCTGGCCTATAGACAAGGAGGGCGCCCGTTCTCAGCATCAGGCACCCCTCGAAGCCTCCGTGGTCTGTGGCGAAACCCGCTTTTCCTCGGGTCCATAGTCTTGTTTCTTACGGTCACCACGGTGAGTCCCTCCTTCTGGTCTACTGGCTGGCTAGCCTAATCCTGACCCATTCGTAGCATTGGATCATTGCGATCCGTCGAGTCTTCGAGGCCTATATCTATTTCCAAGATGGACAGGCAGTGGACGACTATTTCCTCGACGTAGGCCGGTGGTCCGAAGTCTCCATCATCGGCCTAATGACCCTTTCCCTTCTGACGAGCGACACGATGATTGTGAGTGGCAAGTGCCAATCATCTTACCTTAGAGGTAAAGCTGAAATGACCCCCCTTGGTTCTGGACGCAGATATATCGCACTTTGATTATGTGGAACTACAACGCGTGGATAATCGTCTTCCCAGCACTGACCACGCTGGCCTTCGCGAGTGCGTTTGTCCACACCATACTCATGAGTCGTCGCTAACAAATGCGCTTGTGCAGTTAGCGGAATAGGCTTAACTCATCAACTGACTGTGATGACACCTTCTGAGGTCGATCACTGGGTCACGAGTACATGTGTGTTTACTTTATGGTGCGATCGATATGCTCGGACGCTATAGCACATAAGGCTGACCATATACTACCTTTAATCTCCAGCACCAACGTTTATAGCACAGGTAAGAGGCCGTTGGTGACCTCGAGTGGCAACCCTGGCTCACCGACTCTGTCATTAGCCATGATTGCATACCGCATTTTTTCCGCATCGTTGCGAACCTCCGACACGCTGGACAGCGGCCGCAGTTTGATGGTGAGCAACTTCACAAACCAACAGTCCTTGGTCAATCCATCCTAAGCTAACTCTACCTCTAGCGGGCCCTCGCGATCCTCGTAGAGAGCGCAGCACTATACACGTACGTCCCCCTCGCCGCCCTCTGCAGTCTGGTCTGAGCACTCATATCCTCCGCCCCACCCCCCCTCCCCACCAGCGTCTGGACCCTCTTCTTCTTCATCTCCTACGAGGCCCACTCGGCACTCCACTACCCCTCCCTGAACAGCTGGCCCGCCGCGTCCGGCATCTCCTTCATGCTCATCGCCGCGCGCATCGGGCTCGGCTGGGCGCACGGGCGCGGCGGCAGCAGCGCGGACGCCGGCCCCGCCATCGGCGCCGGCCCCGGCGCCCCCACCGTCGGCCGCTCCGTCTCGTTCTCGGGCTACGCGCACGCGCGGAAGCGCAAGGGGCGCGCCGCGGGCGCGCCGCCGCGCTCGATCGTGCTGAGCGTGACGCAGACGGTGGAGCAGGAGGCGGACTTTGCGCTCACGTTCCCGGGGAAGGCGATGCACGACGCGGAGGGCGCGGGCGGGGAGGACAAGGGCGCGGCCCTTGGGGACGTCGCGATCGCGAGGGTGGAGGGGGGCCCGCCGCGGGGGAGGTTCGGGTCGGACTCGACGTGTGCGGAGGTGTAGGGGGCGGCGGCGTGTTTTGTGGGGGTGTAGGAGTATGGTGTTCTGTTTATTCGCTTTATGGCAGGTCCTATGTGTGGTGAGCGATAGTAACGGGGTGTACAGGATTACCGCAGACTTGTATCTGGTGTGCATAATGTTACTGCAACTGGTGGCTGGCTCTGAGGAGGGGTGAGGGGGTAGATGTGAGGTACGAATAACGAACACGTCCATGCGACGTAGAGTCTATGCGATCACCTAGAGCCACACGCGTCAGTTTGGCTCCTGCACCAATGTCAATTAGGGTACGCACGACACACCGACCATCTCTACTTCTTGCGGCGAAACCTTAAACGGTTCAGGAACCTCGCGATACGACTCCCGTTCTCTGCACTGGGAAGTGGGGGTGGGGTATAGCTGAACAGCTCCACTGGGGTGTCTGACACTCGATATTCGTTGAAGGAACTGGGTGCCAAATTACTATGCGCCTCGATCTCGAAAGCTAAAGTGGACAACTGTCTCAGGCGCTCGTCAGGGATGCGGACCCTCTTCCGGACCTCTGCGGTTTGTGATAGGTACGTGGTGTGGTAGGCCAGGAGACGATGGTACCTCCACGCGGAGGCGTCCTCCATCTCAGAGCAGTACGCCCCGTCGAGGGATTGCTTGAGAGAGATGCGCGCGGAGACCCCCGCACCTTCGTTCCAACCCGCGTTGGCAGCGAGGAAGTACGCCTGCACGGGGTCCTTCCAGGAGGCGGCCCTCCAGTTCTCCATGATCGCCTTGCGGATGCGCGGCATGTTGTACCGTTCAGCCATGGTGACGACGGCGACGCAGGTGAGGAGGTCGATGTCCACTGTCGTGGGCGATGGATAGCACATCTCCAAAAAGGTGGAGACGACTTCGCCTGTCTCAGGCAGATCCAGTATGGGCAGGGGACGCACGGTCTCCGCAGCGTGCGCGTGTCCGTTGCCTTCTACAGAACCCAATAGGGCGGTAATCTTCTGGTGTAGGACAGATGAGATGACAGACAGAACGCCGCGGTGGGCCTCGAACTCCTGTCCGTCCGACGAACGGCATATGATGTCAGGAAAGGGTACGTTTGACGGGTTCCTGTTGCGCTCAGAGCGAGCCCTAGAGGAGACTGGATGGAGCGTGGCCATAGGCTGCTTGCAGTCCACAGGAGTTTGAGGGTTTAGAAGGGAGAAAGTAGGCGATGATGATTTGTCACTGTCTACACGACAGAACTCGCAGAGGCGAAAATAGTGCCCCGCTGTGATTCCCGACACGTCCCCTAAAGAGAAGAGGTAGAGGGGGTCGACCTTGGGAGACAAGGTCTTCGCAGTTCGCAGCCCCTCGGCCGCTTTACGTGCGTGCTCCTCCAGCCCCAAGCGACAGGCGGCAGCCCACACGCGGAGTGGCCGGTCATTTGCTGCAGCCAAGAGCTCCTTGGAGAGCGTGGCGATGGGTAGGGCCATGTCGTATTTAATGGCGGCGACCAATGCCTTCTCCATGTCGTCGATAGTGCGAGTAGGCGCCCTGTCAATAGGATAACACATACGGAGGAGGATGTCGAGCGTGTGGGAGCTCTCAGCAACGTCGACGACGGGGCGGTCGTCCGACATGTATGTGTTCTCGGGCGGGCGAGGCAGCGAGAACATGTCTTCGAAGATTGGGGAGGCCTCGAGGAGGATTGGGCTCCGGACGCGAAAGTCGACACGGTCGGCACTCCGGATGATGAGGTCCGCGCTCGGCTTGTCGAAGGGAGCGGAGGCGACGCGGGGTTGCGTCGGTGATGGCGAAAACGTGGCGTTGCAGGACATGATGGAATAGGTGAGGGGGAGGTGACCAAGGGGTGCGAATGGCGAGGGAGCTATCGATGATGAAGAGAACGCATAACCCGTGTCGACCCCGCAGCGGCCACCCTAGCGTTTAAACTCCTACGAACGGGCCTTGGGCGTGTGAGCAACTTTATTTAATGAGCGTGCATTGCCTCTCTGACAGCGAGGACACACATACCATCAACAAACGATACCGCCGGCGTCGTCTCGACCACATATGCTGTTCGGATCCAAGGCCCGCAAGCTGGAATCGAGCGGACTGTGGCCATCACGATGCTGGTCCGGAGCATGTCTTCCGCTGCATTCCGAGGGGGGGCGTCGGCGTTTTGCGCCGACCAGAAGGCGGGAGAGGACGTCCGCGGAGAGGCTGAGAAAGACGACCGCGTCTCCGCAATTTCGCCGAATGGCGTCGCACCAGGCGGTCCGGTGGGGCTGCTAGGCGGGCTGGGGCTCGGCCTGGCCCCTCCTGCCCCGGATTGATTGGCCTGCCTACCCCGCCTAACCCCACGGCACGGCCCGCCGGCCGCCCAGGTCCTCTTCCGCGTCTCACTTTCGGGTCATTCGCCTCGAGCTCGACTCAGCCAGCACTCACGCTAAAACCTACTCTCTCTCTTGTTCCTATAAATTCTCCGACATGCCTTCGAGACATCCATCCATCCCCATCTATCCCCCGTCCCAGCATGTCTGACCCGCTCTTCCTCGGCCTCGACCTCTCCACTCAAGGTCTCAAGGCCGTCCTCATCGACGCAGACGGCGCACTCGAACACGAGTCCTCCGTCAACTTCGACCGCGACCTCCCCTCCTACGGCACCACCAATGGCGCAGTTCGGGGGCCCGATCCCGGCGAGGTCACTTCCCCCGTCCGCATGTGGCTCGACGCGTACGACCTGATCATGGAGCGCATGCGCGATGCTGGCGTAGATTTTTCTCGCATCCTAGGCATCTCCGGTGACGGCCAGGTGAGTCTGCATGCCAAATGTCCCTACGGTATCCCCATCTCACGCGCGTCCGAATTCCCAGCAACACGGCTCTGTGTACTGGTCAGAAGACGCAGTACAACTACTTAAGGGGCTCGACTCGTCCCGGACGCTCACCGAACAACTATCCCCCACGGCGTTTTCGCTTCCTCGCGCACCTATATGGCAAGACTCATCGACGACGCGCGAGTGTCGCGAGCTTGAGGCCGCTGTAGGCGGCGCACAGGCTCTCGCGGATCTTACAGGCAGTCGGGCCTATGAACGCTTCACTGGGAATCAGATCGCTAGGGTATGTCCATTCAATTCAGTCCATCTCTTTCTCATCTTTTCTCTACTTCTGTTTTCCCGCCCCACCTGCTCCCATTCTGTGTCCCGTTTGCAGTTGGACCCGACGCCTGACGTCCCGCTACCTCTGAATAGATCCGCCGAATCAACCCGGACGCGTACCGCGCGACTTCGCGCATATCTTTGGTCTCCTCATTCATGCCCTCTCTATTCCTCGGAGAGATCGCACCGATCGAAGTCTCCGACGCTAGTGGCATGAACTTGATGGATGTCCTTTCTTGCAAATGGGACGATCGTCTACTTGAGGCGTGCGGCGGGCCGGAGCTGCGCGCCAAGATCGGCCCCGAGCCTGCTCCTGGTGGCGAGTTCCTCGGCAAAATCCACCCCTACTGGGTACAGCGTTGGGGCTTCAACCCAGGTTAGCCGACTCTTTGCGCGACTACGGAGCGCCGTACTGAATGGTCGCCAATAGATTGTGGCATTGCGCCGTTCACTGGGGACAACCCCGCGACCGTCATCGCGCTTTCCAGCCCAGGCGACGCCATCCTGTCCCTCGGCACCTCCACCACCTTCCTGCTCTCCATCCCGCCCGCGGAGTCAGCACCGAAGCGGTTCACGACCTCGCACCTCCTCTCCCACCCCACGACGCCCGACGCGCACATCGCCATGCTGTGCTACAAGAACGGCGCGCTCGCGCGCGAGCAGGTCCGCGACGCGTACGCCGACGGCCACTGGACGCGCTTCAACGAGCTCGTCGAGCAGCGCCCGGCGGGCAACGACGGCTACATGGGCCTCTACTTCCCCCTCCCCGAGATCATCCCGCCCAACGTCCAGGGCACCTTCTGCTTCTCCCCCTCCCCCTCCTCCCCCTCACCGGCCGCCGCCGCCACGGCGATCCCCGAGGGCGCAATGCCCGCCGCCGCGCACCCGCGGGCGATCCTCGAGTCGCAGCTGCTCTCGATCCGCTCGCGCGTCGCCGCGATCCTGCCCGCGGACGCGCCGCCGCTCCGGCGGCTCGTGCTCTCGGGCGGCTCGTCCGCGAACGCGGTCATCCGCCAGGCCGCCGCGGACGTGTTCGGCATGCGCGTGTTCGTCGCGGGCCAGGAGGGCGCGGCGGAGGGCGGCGCGCAGCTCGCGCGCTTCGCGTGGTGGCGCGGCGCGGCGGGCGGCGGCGGCGGGGACGGCGCGTTCGAGGAGATGCGCGCGCTCGACGGCGAGGGCGCGCGCATGAAGTGCGTCGCGGAGCCGGACTGGGAGAGGGAGAAGGTGTACGCGGGGCTGGTGGAACGGTATAGGGCGTGCGAGGACGCGGTTGTGCGCGCGTGTGCTGGAGGGGCGTAATGTTGACGGGTTTATCTGACTTCTTTTGGTTACATAGGGTTTCTCTGTATTAGATGCGTAAAAGCGGCCATAACGCCGTGGGGCTCGTCGATGTCGTACTGTACACGTTGTGCCTCAGAATTGTATACCTGCAGGTGTATACCAATGCTTGTTCGTTGTAAAGGTGACGGTCTCCATGCATTGCTCTCACAATGCCCCATTTCTCGTCTTCCTACCGTCTTGTCTCACTGGCACTCCCTCTCCAACCTTCCCTGGTGATATGGAGGCACGGACACGTGACGAGCGCGTCCAGCGCGTTCAGTGCCCTTACGTCACTGGGGGTGTTCGGATTGCGGGCGTCTGGAATGGTTCATCTTCGGTAACGCAAGACTCCCTTCCTTTCCCTTTTACGATCCCCTTCCCCCACCTCGCCCCTTCACGACTCCCGCGACGCCCCGCCCCCTCCCCGCCAAGACAACCATGGGCTTCTTCAAGCGATTCCTCTCACTGGGCAGCAGCAAGTCTCGCAAGAACAAGAAGAAGCAGCAGGCGGGCATGCGCGTGGACGCCGAGGGCCGTATCGTTCAGCACGATACGCAGACCGCGCGCGCAGGGCCGAGCAGCTCGAGGCACCAGGATCCGGACACGAGCGCGAGCAGGCTCCTCAGGTCTACGTCGACCAAGTTCTCGGTCATGGCCGAGATCGACTACACTTCGCTGCCGCCGCTCCGTGAGTGTTGTAGCGCTTGTTGTTTGCAGCAGAGAACTGACGCGAAGAGCGCAGCCCGCTCCGCGCAAGACTTGCTCGCGACCCCCACATTGTCCCCCTCACCTTCACTTGTTACTGTGGCGACTACGCCCGGAGTCCAGCGCAGCGGAACGTACGTCGTGAAGGTGCACGGGCGCACGACGCACTCGCGCACTGAGTTCCCGCGCGCAAATCCTCCTCCTTCGCCGACAAAGTCGCACCGCAAGCAGCCCAAGACACCTAGGCGCCGCGTGCGCCGCGACACGCTTGCGACGGACGACGAAGATGACACTGAGCACGATGATGGGCACGACGCGGAGAACATGCCGCCCCGCCTGAAAGAGGTCAACTTCACGCCCAAAGACACGTCTAGGCTGTACAACCTGCGCCGTGATCCCTCGGTTGCAAGCCTGTTGAACCTGTTTGACGACCATGGGTGCTTGGACTCGAAGGCCTTCGAGGACTCGCCCCCGACCCCTGCCCCGGCTCCCACCTCTGCTCTTGAGGGGAGGGAACCCACAAAGCGTTCCGGATCGACCCTTCGACAGCTGCTAGGCGGTGCGGAACCTGCCTTCGCGCTGAACAGCATGGCGGAAGGCGATATTTCTTGGGCAGAACGGTTCTTGGAGTGCGTATCCTGTTGTCGTTCACATTTCAACCATGGTAGGACTAACGTAATGACGGCTGTCAGTGAACAACTCCGCGACGACTCACCCCCAACCTCCCCTTCGACTCCTGACCTGGAGACCCCGAAGGACGCTCTCTTCCCCGACACTCTTTCTCTACCACAAGTCGCAACCGCCGACGTCACCTTCTCTTCCTTCGACCCCGACACGAGCATCAACGACCCCGCGATCAACTCCCTCGAGGTCGAAGTGAGCAGTTCGGAGGAGGATGTGCCGATGTCGAAAGACATCCCCGCCCCGAAACAGCTCCTCCCGATGCCCGACCCAAAGACGCCCCAGCGCGCGTCCGAGGTCTTCGGCTTCCTCAGCCGTCGCAACACTCTCAATGCTCATGACGGCCTCAAGGAGCGAGACCTCCCACCCTTACCACAAATCATTACGCCCGCGCACACCGGCGAAGGCCGGGACGCCGATGGCAACAACATAAACACCTCTTATCTCGGCGAGCACCCCGACGCGACACACTCCGCGAACACTAGCCACTCCAGCACCCAGCTCACCTCTAGCGACACCCACTCTAACGCCTCTCATGCACAAATCCAGACCGCGACGATGACAAAACTGTCAACAGCCTTCGCAGCCTCCACGACCTCACTGAATCTCCTCACAACCGTAACTCACGACCCTCAGACCTCCCGCAGCGACACCCCCATCTCCCACGATGCTCACGAAGCACCCCACACTCAACACCCCGCGGAAGTGGGGGCGGTTTACCACAAGACCGGCTCTTCACTTGCAAGCAGTAGCAGCATGAAGGTGCCGCCCAGCAAGATCCCGCGCGGTCCGCGCCCCCGCCCACTGTCCATCTCCCGCCCAACCACGCTCAATGACAACCAAGACGACCCCGAGGTCGCAACCGACGACGCGGCAGTCCCGCGCAAGCGTAGCACGTCTCCTACAAACCTTCCGGAGCCGGAGAGCATCTCCGGCGCCCTTGCGAGCAGGCGCGAGTCGTTCACGAACATCCCACCACGGCACCACCGCCGCATCGCGTCCCGCTCTTCAGGGCGTAGCGTCGACCTCGACTCCGCGCCTCTCAAAGACGCTGACGTCGCCCGCCCGTCGCGATCCCAGTCGCGATCCAAGCCCGTCTCCGACACCCCCGCTCGCAAGCGCTCCACGAAGCCCGCGCACGTCACCGCGGCATACGGGAAGGAGAACACGCCCAGCCCGCCCCGCGCGCCTGCGCTGCCCGCGTCGTCGGGTGCCATCCCCGCGTTCGGGCGGTTCAACCTCGCGACGCCGCGGCGCGCCTTCGACCTCGAGGCCGTCGTGCCGCCGTCGCCCGCGTCGAGCTCGGAGCTCTCGCCCGTCGCGCGCGACATGATGAGCGACCTGCGGGAGCGACGCGCGCGCGCACGCCAGGTGGAGCGGCGGCGCGGGGTCTGGGTGCGCGACTAGTGCTGGCGCCACTGGAACAGGCTCCTGCTCTTGGACGCTGTCACCCTGCACACTTATGTTATTTGTAAAATTCTCGTGTACACCTTACACACGCTATGATTCTCTAGGCTTTCTTGACGGCATTGTTATGCAGATGTTGCGGGCGGACGTCTTCGCCTCGTGCGTTGGCGGCCGCCCACGCACACACACGTATGGACGCAGGCTCTCGTTTCTTGGCTTTCGAGTAGTTATCGGGCTATCGCATTTCGCAGCGCTTTCGACCAAACAAAATATGGATGATTTCAGAACTCGAATGTGGTGAACCTTCTACGTGCGTTGACGGGCCCTCAGAAGGAGGGCCTAGCACCTCCGAAGAAACTACAGTCGACTTCTCATATATCAAGCACTAAATGTCGAACCAGCCGCTCAGGCTATTCACGACATTTCGATGATAGGCAGGTATATACGCATTTTGAGAACCTCGTGTACAATCATAAGACCACTCATAGCGATTCCACTCAGGGATCCCTCAGCGCAACCTATGAAAGGATAAATCGGCTCAATTGCGACTTCACTACCAGACCTCCGGGGGTACTCACTTGTTGCGTTCTCTGGGGCAGATCGCGAAGCAGTACAGCCAGCTTCGTCATGTTCTCTGCGAACCTCTGGCAATGACAACAATACAACTCTGCTGAGGTCGCCTTCTCGAAGATCGAACTTGTGCCGCCAAGAGTCGGCTGGCCTGGTCTCGGGCACGACCGTACGGCCGTGACCAGCCCGTCGATGTGCGATTTGAGCCAGTCATAACGTTGACGTTCAAGGTCCATTGACCAGGTGGGGTCGAGACCGCGCCCTATCCACGAGCTACAGACTTCCACGGCCGTCAAGTTTCCCGCTAATGTGTCTTGCAAATCTTGTAGCGCTTCAATGGTCGACGTGGTACAAGACCAGTAAAATTGAAGTATGTCGCGGTATGCGACTGCAGGCCCGTGTTCCATGATAGGGAGGTAGACGCCATAGAGGGTCCCGTCGAGGACCATTTTCGCCGCTTCTTGTGCACAACCTTCCAACGTCGGGCCGACCATGACGGCCACAAAGTATGCGGCGAGGGGACACGACCGGCAGATTGACGTCCAGTGCGATCGTCCCGTTCGGATGACAGTTGACATGTTATATTTCTGTGCAATCTGGATGATGTGGGCAAATTCGACGGGGTCGGAAGGAAACTCCGTGATTCCCGTGTAACATTGCTGCAGAAGCGGGGCAAGGATCCTGGCGGGGACGTCAAGCTGAATGGCGCGAGCTGCAGGAGGAGGGTTGGGTTCAGAGATGGTCATGATGACGCTAGTGGCAGGGGTCTCGGGAAGTCCGCTCGGTATCTCCAGGATAGAAGTTGTAGCTACAGCCAAGATGCTCTGATGAACGCGGAACTCGACGTTGTCTGCAGATTGACAGACAAGGTCTGGGACTGGCAAATACGGAAAAAGGGGTATGTTGAGACGGGGGATGCTGGATGTACCTGGCTGTTTCTCTGGAGTTTGAGGCGTCATAGGGCGAAGGAGTCGAAAATCAACACCGACGCTGCCTTTCAGGCGATGGAATTCAAGTAGACGGTATAGGTCCCCCGCGTTTACTCCCGCCATGTGACTGATCAATTCTTCGTCAAGGTAGAAAGTGGATGGGAGGGCTAGCATCTCTCGAGCCGCATGAGTTGCCACGGCTTCCAGTCCGCAACGACACGCGATGGCCCATACTTCGAACGATGCCTTTTTCGCTGCAAACTTGAGCTCATTGCAGAGCATGTCTAGTGGATACGCCATCTCATACTTTAACGCTGCGTGGGTGGCCCGTTCCATTTCGTCCAGCGGTCGGCCGCGCAGGGTGGGGTTGGCTACTGGGTAGCAGATACGTAGAAGGGTCTCCATCGTCACGCTGTCCTCAGATAGGTCGATGGTAGCGGGACCATCGGATGATACTGGGCCTTGGGGTATAGAGCGGATCGATGCGAAGACAGGGGATGCTTCAAGGAGGATGTGGCTACGGACATGGAAATCAACGGCATCCGAGGTGTGCAGGACGATGTCCGCGGTGGTATTGTCGAATGGCGAGGCGGCCTTGGTGCGTTTCGACGGAACAGGAGCCATGTCTGGTTGAGCTTGTTCGCGGAGCTGAGATCGTGGGTGGTGGAAGAAATGGTCCAGTCGGCATGCCATGCCCTCGCTTGTACCGCATGTTCTTGAATAGGGTTTGTGCGCTGAGCCACGGGTTTGGGGGTATTACTGGTCGCTGTAATGAACATGCCGGGAATAGAAACAAAGGCGGAACCAATGTCATTTATACATGTAATACGAAACAGAAACACGCCTCACACCCTATGCAGTCGTAGTGATTCACTACACGAACCTCTTCCCTCCAACGACAACACGCTTCTCCTTCGGAAAACTAGCGATCGTGCTGTCCGAAAGATGGAGATGTTCCTTCACTAGCGCAGGCGGGATGAGCGCCAACCACTGCGCCAGGCTCACGTCCTCGAACCGGTTCGTGTTGAAGACTTCGATGAACCGTAACGTGCTGTTCCCCGTGTTCTCAATATAATGACCTGTGAATAAACGTGAGGGGCCGTCCGCAATTTTTGGCGATGAGCTCACCATATGCGGCGGGAACGTAACTGATGTCGCCTGCCTGGTAGTCGAACGTCTGCGCTACGCCGTTTGCCGCGAAGATCGTCACCCGCGCTGTGCCCTCCCTGGAAGAGCAAAGTCAGCATAGGGTCTAGCGTTGGATGGTGTCTCGCGCACAGGAAGTAGCCCCATTCGCTCTCCGTCGGGTGCCAATGAAGTTCACGCATTGCACCAGGCTCGACCGTGATTTCAGCGACAGCCACCTCCGTGGCGACGTTGAAAACAGTCGAGTCCGCGATCTTGACTGACCCTCCTGAATATTGTATGGCAGGAATCTTCGAGAACTCGTATGAGAACGGCTGCGGAATCGTTCCCTGGGGACTCGTGGGCGGTTTCTGATCTACCGGTGGAGCATCTGTAAGACATGTCGTTAGCGGGTTTGGCGACGGACGTATAGGACAATACACTGACCTCCAGGGAAGATGTAAAGCTGGTGACCGGGAATATCGTCCCAGTTGGAGATCTCGTCCTGGAAGTTCTTCGCGATCACTTCTTTCGGTAGATGCGCCAACCAGTCGGTAAGCTGCATGTGTATTGCAAGCTCAGGTGAGGTCGACAGAGAGAGACAGCCCAACTCACGAGGAATGTATTATCATCGTTGAAGTTGCCATCCGGGAAGATCTTCGCGAGCTTGTCACCGATAGTAGACAGCATGTGGAATAAAGGGCGACATACCAGCAAGAACTCGGTCCCTTCCGAAGTAGCTTGGAGCGAGTGCGGCAGACCCGCAGGGAAATACCACAGGTCCCCCTTGTTCACTGTAGCGAGATAGTTACGTCCGTATTGGTCGACGGACGTGATCTGCGTTGACCCCTGCGTGTGCAATGTGAGCCTACAATGCCAGTTCAACGGCTCAATATGGCGATTAATACACACTTCAAGAACGTATGCCCACTGGAAGTCCCACTCAGTATATGCACACATATGCCCACGGACAAACACTCACCTCCGCAGACTGATGCCAATGCAATTCGCGAATCGCCCCAGGCTCGAGCCGCATATTCACGCCCGCCAACGCTGATATATTCAAGTTGAGGCCTGACCGGTCCGGCGAATACGAATGAGCACTGACCTGTGGCGATCGGCATTTGTTGCACTGAAACAAAACATGGTGATAAGTTTAGGAAATACACCAACAGAAAGCGAATAGGCGTACCGTTCTGCTGTCTGACCCAGCCACCAGTGTTGAGCTGTACCTTGCTGAGGCTGAAAGGCCACTTGGCATTGCCGCTGATAAACCCAATAAGTAAACAATTTATACCTACCCCGAATCGAACGCTACTCACACAGTGCCCGAGTCCGTAGTGGGAGGTGCGAGAATGTCGGGATTCTGTCTATCAATGGCAACGTTCTGGGGCCCTAAGATGGTTCCTCCGAGCTGACCACGCTCCGGCTGGGGATCCATCTTCGTGTCCGCGTTCCAGAGGGGGTAGTTGGGGTCATTGCTTGCATAGGGAACGGTTGGACTGGGAGGAGCAGCGCTGCTGGTTTCCGATGTCGCACGCCTTGCCAAAGCGAGGTCCCCAACAGGAATAGCAAGAACACTTGACCCATAGAGGACCGCGCAAATGACGGAAGCCAAGAATTTCGACATCTTGTACTGGCGAGCTCGGAGAGTTTGACCTTGAGGGTTGGCGGCGCGGTAAAGGATAACGCAGCTTTCATGCTGCCAGTATAGTAGCGTACGCCAGTGAGGCTGGCATAGGGTGGCTGGCACTTGAGACTGCTAGTCGAGAGGGTGAACTGAGGCTGACTCAAACGAGTGAATCGGCATCATCGTTGTATCGACTAGCAAGAGTACGGTGACTAATGGGATATGCAAAGTGAAGAGGAATGAGTAAAGGGCCACGACACCAGGAATGCCGTGAAGGAAAGCTGAAAGATCCCTAAAAGATCTAATCTAGCCTTTCGCCTCGGTATTCATACAGCGCTTATTGGCTGAGCTTGAACATTTGAAGCCTGGTTGTTACTTGCATCCTGTTACAGTCATAATTACTAGTAACTTCAACCTCTCCCCCGGGCCACAATGATCTGAGGTGAGACTGTACGTTCGATGTTTTTCAACTCATCGTCGAGGCGTGACTTTTTAACTGACCATGATTTCTAGATCGACGTTAAAAATCCCCTGATTCTGTTGCATTTCGAGACTATTCACTAGAACAGGTTGGAGACTTTCGACGCACCAACACAAACTCATGCGTCCATGTCCATGGGCCGCGTCAAAAACTAACCGGCCTTAGCCGGCCTGTGGTCATTATGAGCTTGTTCTCAGAACCGCATAACTTTGAGGACAATCGTAACGATCCTAAAGAGCCATTTTTCAGTGATCGCCGGTCTCGTCGTCATGGGGGTCCTAATGTGACCATTCGTCGGTGCCGTGGACCGACGGCGGGTAGCGGGTGACTTATGCCCGGACCGTCCGTGCTCATGCGTCGTATTGTTGATGCAGGTGGCGCTCTATAGAAGCCCATCTAGTGGAAGGCGAACTGAGTGGATTCGCGGATGACGCAGCTTTGAGGGACATCTGACCCAAAGCGTAAAGCCTGCTGTATGAATGGGTTCATGTCTAGGTGTGTACTCTTTCGCGGCTCTCCCCTAGCCTGTATACGTCTTCTGAAAAGCTTGATTATTATTTGCTCAGAAGGCAAGATACAGAGACGCGGCGCACGAAAATGCGCGACTGTCTGCGGCATCGACTCCGCAATGACAACATCGTGGTTTCGTGAGTCCCTGATCAGCTGCTCTTTGCTTCTAAAGAACCCCGTCCGCCAGGTATTCTGTCAACGTAAATGCTTCGTACGTCTGAATGGCTCCTTTGGCCAAACCTTCTTTAGCCCGCCGTATAAAATGCCCGACACGAGCGTGTTATGACCCCACCAGGAATCGTTCTCCGGATCGACATCATGTTCCAGGCTTTCTCCCCACTCCTTGTCATAGTTGCGGCCTCATTGGTCGCAGCAGTGCCCTACCAGGACTATATTCTTGCTCCTTCGTCGCGCACTGTCCGCCCGGTGAGCATCTTCCGTCAGGACGGCCCATCGACCTCCCCAGAGGCCCTGCTCGCCAGCAACACCGGATCCGGATGGAATCTTGTCTTCGGCGCCTTCAATGCCTCCGTGACGTACGACTTCGGGAAGAACGTCGCGGGCTGGGTTAACGTTAACGTCTCCACAACCGGAAGTGTCGGATTCACGTTTTCCGAGAGTTCTCTCTGGGTGTCGTCCTGGGCGTGTGATGCAACGGCGTCGAACGCAGCTCCGGACGAGCCACTCGTATTCAACATCAGTCACTCGGGACACTTTGCGGCGCCGACAGAGAAGGAACGTGGGGCGTTCCGTTACCTTACCGTCATCAACCTCGGAACAGGCAACCTGACCGTGAATGACCTATGGATTCAGTACACGGCAATGCCGCATTGGGAAAACTTGCGCGACTACACCGGGTGGTTCCACTCAAACGACGAGAAGCTAAACAGGTGAATGTTTACGCATGTGAGCAATTCAGAGTAGCTGACGTCGGTGTTAGGGTCTGGTACGCAGGTAATGCACTACGTCTTAAATTTAATGCACCTGAATTCTCATCCAAGTGTCAGGAGCTTACACGAATCAGATTGTCACCATCGACCCCACGCGCGGAAATGCGGTCCTCATCTCCAGCCAGCTCAACAGTGATGGCACCGCAACCTGGTATTCGAACACTACCATCACGAATGGTACCTCTGCACTGACAGACGGTGCAAAGCGAGACCGTCTCGTCTGGGCAGGGGACATGTCGATCGCAGTCCCTAGCATTGCCGTCTCCACGTACGACCTCATCTCCCTCCGCAACTCCCTCGAATCCCTCCTCGCCTTTCAAAGCGCCTCTGGGATGTTCCCATACGCCGGCTTTCCTTTCCCCGAACAAGTCGTTTCTTTCACCTACCATCTACATGCTCTCATCAATCTGGCGAGCTATTATCAATGGAGCGGCGATCAAGTGTTTCTAACTCAGATATGGGACGCCTGGAAGGTGGGCATGGCTTGGGCGACGCAGCAAATCGACACGTCTGGGCTCGTCAACGTCACCTCCAGCTCTGACTGGCTCCGCTTCGGCATGGGTGGCCACAACATCGAAGCGAACGCGATCCTGTTCTACACCCTCAACATCGGCGTCTCACTTGCGCGCGTGCAAAAGGACACGGCCAGCGCTGGTGCGTGGGCCTCGCTCGCCTCCGCGATCCCGCCCGCCGCGCAGTCCCGCCTCTGGGACCCCTCCGCGAAGCTCTTCCGCGACAACGACACCGATGCAGGTGCAGCGCTCCATCCCCAAGACGGAAACGCGTGGGCGGTCAAGGCGGGACTCGTCGCTTCGCCCGCACAGGCTGCGCAGATATCCGCGGGGCTTCAAGCGCGCTGGACGGTGTGGGGCGCACCCGCACCAGAGGCGGCGGACGCGGTATCTCCGTTTGCATCAGGTTTTGAACTCGAAGCGCACTTCCTTGCAAACCGCACCCGCGCTGCGCTCGCGCTCATCCGGAGCATGTGGTCGGATGTGATGCTCGACGACCCGAGGATGACGAACAGCACGTTTATCGAGGGCTACTCGACTACGGGCGAGATGCATTACCCGCCGTACTCCGAGGATTCAAGGATCTCCTATGCACACGGATGGGCGTCGGGGCCTACCGGTGCTCTGACAGTATGTGTCGACGCTTTATGGACTACTTGCTGAGGGTGCTCACTACGGTGCACAGACGTTCGTTGGCGGGATCCAGATCCTCAACAATGCCGGCGCAAGGTGGACGATCGCGCCCCAACCGGGAGACCTCTCCGCCGTGGATTGCGGGTTTGCCACCGCCTTGGGCCAGTTCACGTCCAAGTGGGTCGCGGACGGCAAGGTGTTCCAGCTGCATATCAGTACGCCGGCTGGGACGACGGGGACTGTTGGAATACCCTTTCCCGCAAAGAGCGCCAAGGCGTTCATGACTAGTGATCTGTGGAATGGGCCCATCCGAGCGGACAGCTCCGGAAGGTTTTGGGTTGGAGATGTGGCTGGAGGAGAGCACAATTTCGTTATTGTTGCATAACTCAAGTGGCTGGCGATGTCCTCACACGTTCCCAAAGTACGATGCATTCTCTCCATCCCATTCTTCAAGAATTAATCCTCTGTGAGCGTTACTAGCTACCGCTCCGTATGTGTTTGGCAGCGGATTGTGCTAGCCTAGTGTACATACGTGCACGACGGAAAATCATGACATTTGACTCCCCCACGAGGTCTCTGATCAACAATGAGAGGAACTGAGGCCGTCTGGCGTAAGTGAGGTGTCTTCAGGCCTATGACTTAGAAGGGCTACGGGAGGAGAGCTCGCCAGTGCCACTCACGGATGGATGGGTCAATTTGAAATCTGTCCCTGTGACACATGGCACGTGAGCGTAACGCAACGCGACGTCCAACTACGCGTCGCGTGGCCACTGTCACGGTGGAAAGCTACCAAGACTCTGACGCTTACCACTACCAGTGGGAGGAATGAGGTTTCGAGCGACCATCGAACATGTAGACACATTCATTCGTAAGACAAAGTATACCATCTTAAGACGAACATTCTCCCTCACGCATTCGCTAGGAATCATACAATCGGTCGAGAAGCTACAGAAACGTTGTACGATCAAGTTCGGGGAGCAAGAAATCCGCGTCATTTGTACTGGTGATGTTAATGAAGGCGGGATTCAAGTCTGGTCGTCAGTAAATGCACTCATACGCTCAACTCTTGTACTGAGACGGGTACAGACAGATCAAAGTTTCTTCTATCTTCACAGAATATCGCATACAATCCAACTCCAACAACGAGATAACCATCACCGTGTCCTCCGAGGCGCTGCTGGCTGTATTGCGCTCAGCTGCGGGGCCCTCGTCGACCAAAGAAGCTAACAATCCACTTGCGACCAACGAGTCCCAGATCGTTATGAAGTGCGCTCCCCCGGGCCTCATTTGCTCACAACATCATACTGATCAACCTGTCCAGACTCGCCAAGAATCAGGACCGGAAATCCGTGCTAAGCTTTGTGATCACCCGGACCACGTCTTCCAAAGGTGTCATGGAGGTCACCCAGCAGCTTCTCATTGACGTTTTGCGACACGCTGAAGTAGAGCGACTAAGGGAACCGACATGTCCGGAACCCGATGTCAGCCCCCGTCCCCTGCTCACCACTCATTTGCGAAGGCACGCTCACTCGCTCTTTTCAGGTGCACATACTTCTTCCGCCGCTTGCGAAGTTCCGCGGCGTTGTCGACCGCCTGCGGAGCTTGGCGCAGGAGGGTATTTCTTTCCGCGCGAACTACTCAGGGGTGCTGCAACTCGGAGCGAGCACGGATGATGCTCGCGTGGAAATCACTTGGCGAGACCTGTCGAACCCCCCTATGGGTGAGATTTGTAGCTCAATGACACACCCAGGGCTGGCACTGACGCAGCAGCACAGCCGACGACCCTGCCGCAGCGAGTCAAAAACGTCGCGATGTGTCAGCAGAGGCCAGCACGCAGCAGTCGCAGCTGGAGGAGGGTGACGAAGACGAGAGAGAGGAGAGAGACTTGCAGAAGATGCACGGCGTGGTCATCTCCCACAAGTCCCTCCTTCGCTTCCTCAATAGCCACGTCATCTCCACGACGACGATTGCATGTACGCCCCCCTCCCTTCGTTTTAGGAGGTACCTGAGGATGCTGACGGTCGCCATCCCGCGCGCAGGCATCTGTGAGGGCGTATGCATGATCCTCTACGTCTACATAGGAGACATCTCCGACGCCGGCGGGGTGCTGACGTTCTATATCCCCGCACAACTGGACGGGAACTCGTGATCGGCGTCCGGCGGCACCCCCATCCTGATTGCAGCCGCTCGAACTCAAATTCAAGGTTTTGAGCCCCGCGCCGACACCGCCCTTGTGCCTCTGCCTCAAGACTGTATGCTTCTTTTTCCTGCCTCGCGGCTCTGTGGTAGCTGTGGTGTTCGGCGTAGGCAAGTGACGTGACAGCCGGTCCTACGATGTCCCGACTGCCTTCTTATATGCCGATGCCAGTTTCGCCCCCTTCTTGCCCGGGGACGGTGCCTGGTTGGGTGCTCATGTCTTGGACGATAAGCCCCTGTGTGAGCATTTGTGTGGGGCAGAACGAGAAATGCGCTTCATCTGTTTGTAGTAATACACGATTGGTCCAATACCCGAAATAATCATACAGAAAACTTGTGCGCTCTTCGATCAAGTAGACTTCCGACGAAACAGCGTGATCATGACCTAGTCAAGATTCAAAACTCGAACGTAACCTGGCGAAAGAAGCGTAAGGGCGCGACATACAAGATTCAACACGATCACTTACCTCGTCCACCACCGACGGAATATCGCGTATAGCCTGTGCCACGCGCGCAAGGCTGTCCACGAAGTCCTGACAAGAGGTGCACCACTGCCCGCTCGCCGAAGCCTTTGCGTATACGTTCTCCGTGGGCTCAGGGGTAAGGATACGCCCAGGACCATCGTCAATATTCATCGCCAAGTTCCCGACGTACTCTCTCACCCACGCGTCCGTGCCTGTGGTAACGACGGTCGACTGGGTGACACTGGAGACGCTAGAGATGGTAGAGAAGGTGTCGGTGTCGTTCCTGTTGTGGAGGACGCCAGGGTCGGTCTGATTATTATTGTCAGGTCCGGCGTGGGCGATATGGGCGATATGCGACGCCTTAGCCTGTTGAGAAGAGGGGGATACACATGCGCGGAAGAGGGCGTTCTTCGCAGCGGCGCGACAGCCATCGTAGTACTTGAGCAGTCGACGATAGAAGATTGCAGGAGCGTCCTCCATTTCGTCCAGGTATATTTCGCTCGGGGAGAGATTAAGGACGTGCTTCGCCGCCTCTCGCGCACACTGGATGTGTTCTCCACGACAGGCGATGAAGTACGCGGGCAGGGGGTCCCTCTTCGCTATCTCCGCCCACTTGGCCCTGGATAATGGGAGGTATTGGAGGACATAATACCTCTCTGCTATGTCTATCAGGGCAACGAGTTCTGGTGGCGATATGATAGTTTTGTTCGGGTTAACAACATCCAGTTGATAACAGAGCTTCAGCAACCTCTGGAGGGTTGTGCTCATCTCATAAACTACCACGCGATGCGAGGACTGTGTTAGCTGGGGATCTGCGGGCTCTACTACGCTGCAATTTGGGATCACTATGACTATCACTACGCCACGAATTTAGAAGGCTCACGCAGCTCCCGTGACGCCTTTGCGACAGCTCTTGCACTTTTTCCTCTTCTTACGACTTTTGACGTGAGGGCACGGCTGTTCGGCTGCGGCGTGGGTCTGTTGTGCAATTGCGGCCACGATGATGTTACCAAGGATGGGGGACGCCGACGAAATCACATTGCGATGAACCCGAAACTCGTTACCATCGGAGGAGCAGAGTATCAAGTCGGACCCTGAAGTATCCCATAAGTAATCCCCCGCCGGTGTGGGTGGCGTGGATGGCGTCTCCGCGCGCTCGGGGTCAGTGTGGCTGGAGAGCGAAATGGGCACGGAAATTCTCTCTCTGGCGACGAATAACAGAAAATGTGGGCCCACGTTCCCCTGGCGCCGACGATACTCCGCTATGCGGTAGTAGTCTCCTGCGGTTAGGTCATCGATAATACATCCAGCGTCCCACTCCTTGTCGTGGAATGTGGGTCTCAGGATCCGGCGAGCAACGTCTTCGAGCTTCATCCGATATGCGACCATGAAAACCTCCGCCCAAGATTGGGAATCGCGCCCCGCAAGTCGGACGAGTTCGTCCTCGAACACGGTGATTGGAAGCTCCAGTTCGTACGCCATGGCGGCACGAAGGCCAAGCTCTAGCTCTTTGACAGATCGTTCCTTCTTCGGCTTTGCGATTGGGTAGCAGATGAGGAGGATATCCTGTATGGTTTCGCTCCTTGCGGGAACATCGATCGTCGTGACAGGGCCCGGGCTGAAGGCGAGGATGCGTACGAACGCGGGAGAGGCTTCGAGCAAGATGTCCCTGCGTACCCGAAAGCTAACCATGTCGGAACTACGGAGGATGACATCGGCAGTAGCTTTGTTGAATGGATACGGGGCCAGTTTCCATTCTGGATCAGCGGGTGTAGCTAGGGTATCAGGGGTGAAAGGGCGGATGGGGGTGGCAGGGCGGGCATCGAATAGCAGATCCATGGTGGGCGGACTGGATGGTTGTGATTGTGGACGTCCGGGGCGGGGAAGGGCAAGAGGTCCGTCCGAGCATCTTGTCTTGCGCAGGTTTATGGGGGCTCTTCGTGCCGACAAGGTTTATAGGAAGCCGTTCTTCGACTGGCATCCGCCGCAGGATGGTGCTCATGGGGTCCAGCTCAGACGCTCTGCCGTCTTACCGCAGCACGGTTTGGAGGAATGCTACACATATATTGTCCAACGCATGGCCTGTTGTCTCCGACGGGGGCTCGAGGTGACGTCAGGCAGCAAAGCAGAATTCGGAGGCCGCGCGGGATGAGAGCGAGGAGAGAGCCGGACGGGGTGCGGCGCCTTCCGCTTGAGCTCCCGGCTTGATTGAAGAGCGCGGCTTTCATTCCAGCCCTCATTGTCATCGACCTCCGTCTTCATCATGCCGTTCGAACTCGACAACAAAATCAGTGAAGGCAGAGACTTTGCTATGCTAGAGCGCAATTTACTCTCCCATCTCCGCCTCGCTGTGCTTTTGACCCTCCTTTCGGCATCCCTACTCCTCCACGCCCGCCTTCCGACCCCTTCCGAGCCTGGGTCCTCCGAGACCCCCTCATCGAAGACGGGGCTTGCTGTCGCGGTTATCGAGGTAGTAGCAGCAGTGGCCGCCCTTGGTGCAGGCGTGTGGGAGTATTGGCAAGGATGTGCAGACTTGATGGCTAAGCGAGGTTTCCTCAGGGCCACCCAGTGAGTGTCCCCACCATCCGAGCATGCGCTGCGTGTTCATCATCACTCCCCTCCGTGCATATCTCAGAACCCATCTTGCTATTCTCAGCATTGTGGGCATCGTCGTGTTTGCCACATGCATGATGCTCATCTCCACCGACGTCTAACTGAGCCTCCTGCCACTGCATATGCCCTTCAAGATCCTCCCGGTTATGGCTTCCCCTTTCATGCATCCATTAACGAAACATGACCAGTCCCCGTATCACCGTTGGCCGCTGGACGTCCCATATCTAACTTCGCTGTCGTATAGAGTGTTCTTGGATCAAGGCCCCTTTTCCGTGTCCTGATGTTTCCCATCGCGGATCTCCGGGGCGTGCAGATGGCCCTCACCTCCCAAAGCTTGTTACACAGCCGAACATGAAGATGGCGCTCGCTGTCTTTAGCAAGCATCTGGATACCCCAAGCTGGGTGGGCTCAAGACGACGCCTCGCGAGTCTGGACGGCCGCGGGGGGCGGCTCCGCAGGCGATAGGGGCCACAGCCACCGGGGCAGATGTGCTCCTCCGCCAGAGACGCAGGAACGAGACGGCGTCGGGGCGACCCGTCGGTCGGGAGCACCGCTGCGCACTCGGCCTGATGTGCATGATATCTCCCCGTGCCCCGTCAGTGTGGCCTGTCCCCGCAGCTCTTCTAAGCAATCCCTCCCTGGCCGGACGTTCTTCCGAGACTGCACCGCTCTTCCCCCCACCCCACCGTTCGGTCCCACCTCTTCAGAGGGCCTGCCGTCCCTTCCGCCCCCCTGCGGACCCCCCCCTCCTTCCACCATGACTACGACCACAACAATCATGGCCCGCCCACTGCCTTCACCCTTGCAGATGGGCTCATCCGACGTCCTGGCTTCTTCGCCCGTTGTCCTTCGCCAGAGCCATGGCACCGCGCCACTCTTTCTCCATCGCAAGCCCATCTTCCACCCTCGACAAACCATCTCGTCGTCCTCCCTAGTCCTCCCTAGCTCGTCCGCCATCCCAAGAAGCGCCCCTCCCAACTCAGGCTCGTATTCTTTTGCGAGCGCAGCCTTCCCAACACCAGGCGATCACTCTCGGCACGCATCCGCGTCTTCCACAAGACACCGTATACTTCCCATTGCTGGACGCTCGTCCTCACCCATCTCTCCGGGCGCACGGCCTATGGCCCCTCCCGCACGACAGAAGGCGTTACCTCCAGTACCATTCCCCACCATGCGGCGCGCAGCTTTGGACGATGATGAGGTGCTCGACCCGGAGCTGCTCGCCCTCCTCCGCCCTTCACAGCCGCCGGCGTCGCGGCCGGTCTCCGTAGACCCTGAAGAGACTCTGCGGCAGCTCGAGCAACTGGCAGCATCTCTCAAGCGCTTCGGCGGTGCACCGGATGGCGCAGGCCGTGCGTCCGAGGAAGACGATGGGGCGCGCCACAATCTTGATGCAGAGGATGCGGCGCGGGATGCTGCCCGCTCAGATCTCTCTCACGCGGAGAATGCGGACCCAGCGGAGACGAAGGACGGCGCGGAGCCTGCGTGGAAGGATAGCGCGGCGATGGCCGTGCCGTACATTGTCGTCACGTCCTCTGACGAGCTCTCGCGGCAGCAGAGCCTGAGGGCGGAGGTGTCTGGTTCGTCGTTCTCGGACGAGTTTGGTGGGATTGGAATGAACGCAAAAGCGCTGGATTCGACGGAAGACCTGGAATGGGTCGATGCGTACGGCGGGTGGGGTACGTCGGAAAAGGGGAAGTGGAAGGAGATCGTGGAGGTCGATGACGACGACGAGGAACAGGTGAGTATTCACGTCTCTGTCGGAAAAGACTAGCTTCTGACTATACTCAAAACTTGACAGGATGTGACAACCCTGCTGCAAGCCGCGGCCTCAGAGAAGCCCTACGCGTACGATCTTCTGGTACGTCGTTCCTCCCCCACTCGCGCATTCGCAGCCTACCAACCCGCTCCCGACCGCTGCGCAGGACGCCTCTGACTTCTTCGTCGGCTCATCCACCTCCCGCGAGGCCCACGCCGCCACCGGATACCGCAGCACCCGCCGTCGCCCGTCGCCGCCCCGCAGCACCCTCCTCGGCATCACCGGGCCCCGCAGGCGCAAGCGCAAGCCCGCGCCGCTCATGCTCGCCAACGCCGCGCAGGCCGAGGACGGAGACGTCGAGGAGCGCGGCCGCCGTGCCATGTCCGAGCTCGACGCGATGCTCGCGAGCGCACTCATGTTCAACCCGCCCCCCTCGCGCCGCCCACAGACCGCCCCGAGCGGCGCACGCGAGCGCGAGCGCGGGCGCACCAAGAGCGCCCTCCCGCCGTCCTCGTGGCTCCCCGGGGCCTCGGGAGGCTCGCGCTCCGTCGACCTCAAGCACGCGCGGCCTGCGACCCCCGCACCGCCAGGGTCGGCGTCGCTCCTGCCCGAGCAGGGCGCGGAGGGCCTCGGTGCGGACCCCAACCGGCACTCGGCGCCGCTCCCGCCCATGCCGCACTCGCCCGCGCCCGCGGGCCGGCACGCGGCGTCGTGGTTGGGAATCGGCGGCGGAGCGAGCTCCGCGCCGAGCTCCCCCGCGCCGACGCCGTCGCCGCGCTCGAGCAGTCGCCCGCGTCTCAAGTCTCTGAAGGGGCTTTTCAAGCCTTGGTCCAAGTAGTTGGGCACATCTCCGCTCGTTTCATCTCGCTCTCGCCCGCCCACCCCCGCTTATTCGCTCTTTTTGACGACTCTACTCTAGAGCTGTAGCCTTATCCTTATCCTCTCCGCGTCGTGAAGTCATCGCTAAGTACTGAGTGGGTGGCTTCCCGATATTTAGTCGTTATTTATTCACTAGTAACACACAAGCAATGTACAAAACCCAGCATCCCAACTACGTGGTCAATATTAACTTATATGCGGCCAATACCATCTTCAGTCAGAGTGCACCCCACATATGGGCTCGAGCCCCTCGCCGACCGCACCACAGTCGGCCTTGCGGAACATAAAAATCCATTAGCCCGATTGAGTCTATTACTTTAGATTCGATCAAAATATACGACAGTACAACACCGTACAAGGAGAGCGGACGCACAGAGGATGATATGATCTCAGAGTCAGAGAGAGTGGATGGGGCAAGCGAGGGAGAGAGGGAGAGAGAGAATGCACAGAGCAAGGCGGCAGCTAGCGTACGTATGTATATGCAGCGTGTAGCAGACGTAGTGTACCGTATAGACAACAGAACCGACCGACCACAACCGCACGGACGTGAATACACCCACCCGCCGCCCGACGACACGACATGACGACACGATGCGACGACGAACACATCATCTGGCACGGCACAACCAATTCATGACACTTGTAATACGACAGCACCTCGATGGGAGGAATCAAAAAACGGCCAGAGGACAGCGGCGGGCGGAGACGGGCAGGGGCAAGCAGAGGAACCAGCAGGACGGAGGGGAGGGAGCTGTTCGGTTGCAAAAGGACTCCGAGGTCGGGGGCGCCTTGATCACCCCTCCCCTTCGACGACAAGCCGGGTCGGGAAATTACGAAGACAGCACTGGGGAAACAACCGCCTCCCCCATAGCCGCCCCCAGTTCTCCAGCGCCGGAGATAAGAGAAGGCGAGGGGGCCGCCACCGCCGCCGCCGCCGCCCCGTCGCCGTCTGTGAGGCCTAACGCGCCCATCTGTTCCGCGAAGCCGACGACGGGGACGTTGGCGCCCGTGTTCGCCCTGCTCCGCCCGTTTGCGTTCGAGCCCGCGCCGCCCCCGATGCGTCCAGCGGTCTTCGGGTTGAACAGCTCTGCGTGCTTCGGCGGCGGCCGCTCGAAACCATTCCCGTCTTGCTCGTCGAGCCTTCCGAGAGCGGCGGGCACGGGCGCCGCGGGCACTAGCGGGCTCGCGCTCGCGCTCGCGTTCTGCGAAGTGGGGTAGTGCACCAGCGCGCTGCCCTGAGCCGTGTTCGCGCCGTTTCCTTGTGGAGGGGCGGCGGTCATGACGCGCGATATGGACGCGTTCGTCCACGCGCCGCCAGGTGCTGGTTGGCGTGCCGGCGCAGGGTTGGGGCCGGACGAGAGAGGGGGGAAGTCGGTCGACTGGAGGACGGGCTGTTGCTGCGGGGGAAGGTGGGAGGGGCCGGCACCCATCCGTGCAGGTGACATGGTCCGCGAGGCATTGTGATGGTCGTGGTGCCGTGCATTGTGGGGCTTCAGACCGACGGCCCAATCGGGGCGGGCGGGGAGCGGATGCTTCGAGGACGTCGAGGTGGGCTGGACCAACGAGGTCGTAGGCGTAGTGTTGTAGGGCATAGATCCTGGAGTAAAGAACGTTCTTCTGGACGAAGATGACGTGGATGACGACTGCGAACGCAACGATCAGCCGAAGAACTCGGAAATGCATGTCAGAATAAATCGATAGGACGTGACTCACCGCCGTCGAAGACGTCTCGTCCGCTGGTGTCCTTGCGCCGGTGCTGCTTCCGGCGCTGGACGCCCCAGGTGTCCGCCTCATGTTGTTACTCAACCGAGGGCCATAAGCATCCACCCCATTGTTAACGCCACCAGGGGTGTAAGGGAACGCTCCCGGTGCCGTACCGGGACCGTACGTCCATGCGTTGCGCGACCGACTGCCTCCACGTTTCCCATTGACGCTGCCGTGGCCACTGCTGTTCCGCGATGACGTTCTGCTGATGGTGTGTCCATCCATGCTCATCGCATTGCTAGAATTGGGCGGCATAGCGTCCGGAGTGGGGCCGGGATGATATGCCTGGCCGGGCATGGGAGGTGGGGGCGGTCCCATAGGGGCACCAGGCTGGTACGGTTGGTGGTAATAGCCCGGAACGCCGTTGTATGCGTACGACGCAGGAGTTGGCGTGTACTGTTGGAATTGGGGGACATTTTGCATGGGAGGCTGCATCCGTTGCGCATCAGCATGACCTGGCGGAATGCCAGGCTGGGGTGGGTGTTGCTGGAGATGCAGGGGTGCGTGAGGAGGTTGTCCATGAGGGAGCTGCCCTTGCGGGGGAGGCCCGGTCCACATATAAGGATGGGGGTACGCGGTTTGTTGAGCGGTGTTCGGTGGCGGATACATGCCTTCGTGGACACCGGCGGCGGTCGGGTCGGGTTGTGGGGGGACGGTGTAGGGATATGGGTAGTAGTATTGTCCCATGTACGGTTGTTGCCCCGGAGCAGCAGTGTTGTAAGATGGATAGACGTAAGGGGGCATATACCCTGTCGGCTGTGCTGGAGCTCCATATTGGCCTTGCTCGTACTGCTGACCAGGGGACGGTTCGTATAATGATGGGTAGGTAAACGAGGGGGATGTCGCTCTTGAGTTGCGTGAGCTGCCGGACCCATTCGCATTGTACGACGCCCCCGAAGATCGCATTGATCGGACGGAAGAGTTCGTCGACCCGGTGCCTCTGCGCGCGTCCCTCTTGTCGCGGTTCACAGGGCCAGACCACTCGCTCTCCGTGGGCGCAGAGCTGGCCGAGTCGTCCATGTCGCCGATGCTGCTTCCCCGCCCTCCACTAGTCGATCCAGACCCGGAGACCAGGCTGAATGTGGACGAGTTGGCGCTCATGTCCTTCTCCTTCTCCTTCTTTTCCTCGAAGCCCATGAAGATCCGTGAGCGCGCCTCCTTGTATTCCGCAGTGCGCTCTTCGATGGTTTTGTATTTCCGCGCGCTGGTGCTGGCGGCGCTGCTGAGCCCGCCCACGCTTCCCGCCTCTGAGGCATCCACGTCCGAGGTATCAGCGTCTTCGCCTGTGGTGGAGCCTGGCTGGGAGTGCTGCCTGCCGCGCAGGGGTCGGTCGGTGCGCCGCATGATCTGAAACGCGGGTTGGGCGGACTCTTCTGCGGGAACGAGCTCGCAGATCCGCCGGGTGGGGCTGCAGAGTACGATGTGAGCCCGACGCTCTATGATGACCTCCACAAAGGGGGCAGGGGCACTCACATGCGACTCTCAGCACGGTAGGCAACAGAGATGGTCTTTGTGGCTTGGTCCATTTCGGAGTTCAGCCTATAGTATGCCGAACATCGATGGACGAGGAGCCGTTGGTACGAAGACGTCGGGTTGAAGTCCATCTTCGGCCTGAGAGCCACGCACGGTCAGAACATGATCCTAGGCCGCCGCACGCCCCCGCAGAGCCGCAAACCCGCGCACCCACATAGGCAGGCGCACAGTCGTGGGGAACGGCAGCAAACCGTCGTGTGACGCGAGCAGCGGTCGCGGGGAGGGGGGCAAATACGACCGAGACTATGTAGAGACGCACCTTCGTTCTTTGATCAGTGCCTCCAGTTGCTCCCCGAGCTTGAGGACGTAGAGCCTGTCCTTGTTTCTGAGCGCCTCCAGGATCTGCACATCGGGGTCGACATCCACGGCGACCGTGCTGGATTCCATCGCTCCTGATGCGCTCGTGGGCAGGGACGACTCGGACTTGGTGTTCAGGGAGGAGGCGGAGGATGACGGGTTGTATGACGGCGATGTGCCGACAGGGCTGGAGGAGAGTGACCGCTCGCCCGGGCCCTCCTGTGCGCTCGCGGGAGGTCGAGCTGTGGCTGCGTCGCCAGATGGTGTCGCCATGTCTGGAATCGGCGATCCGGATGACGGGCCTGAGCGAGGTTTATCGGACGCGTGTGCGGGTACTTCTACGTGCTCTAGTGCGGGTTCTGTGTGCGTGCAACACGACGGGGCATGGGGCTCAGCACGGGGTGCGGGGAGAGGGCAGGGGTGGCTTCGGGTAACCACAGCAGCCCTCCGCAGCAGTGGGAACGAGAGCACGCACCAGCAGACATGTATGGGGTCAGACGCGGGCTGTGTATGCTCGAAATTGGGGACCGAGGGCGATGTGGAGAGCAGACGGGGTGGGGTGCATCAGGTCCGAGGGTAAGTGCATCCTCTAACAACGAGCGCCCATTGCTCTTCAATGCTGCCAAGCGCCCGCCTGCCACCGCAAAAACTCCGCCACCTTCAGCCACCTGCGAGTCGCTCACTGAGCCCCACTCTGCTCTCTCACAACGAAGGGGTATGCACAGGTTTATATTACAGGCGCAGGCCCAGAAGGACACGCTCATTACAGGCGCTGATAAATAACGACATCGAATCACTAATGCGCCGTCTCCGCCTCCGGGTGGAAAAGCCCATAAATGTTGAAGCTCAAGCTGCGAGAACCGCGATCAGGGACATGCGAAAGAAAGACGAGGACAACACTGACCAGAAGACGAAGATGCACATTCCATAGATGGCCAGCCCAAGGGACGCCCGAGATAGCGTCTTGTTCGAGCTGGGATCATCGCGCGAAAGCTGTGAAGCACGCCATCAGCGCCCAGCCTCCAGTACCGCCTGTAGTGCGGATGCGCTCACCTTCCACCAGAATAGACCCGGCAGGATGAACGAAATCGTCGTCGAGCCTGTGGAGCCCACGAAGGATAGCACTGCAAGACACGTAACGACACGTAGGCGACGTCATCTTGGTCACCATCACGGACCGAAGTGTGCGACGAAGAAACACGCACCCATCTTCAGGTCGTCCACGAAGTATGCTATCGAGAAACCACTCGCGACAATCGCAACAGTGAGGAGTGCGTGCTTGAGTGGCGTCATATCATGGCTCTCATGATGTTCGTCCTCCGGTTCGTCGTCCTCGTCACCAGGCGCCGGCTTGCTTACTTGGCCCGCGTGGAAGACCTTGTCCAAACAGTTCCGGCACGGATGCACTTGCAGAGGATACGAGAACATGACTAGGATAGCAATGGCCAGTTGCCCGATCGCGATGAATAGCGACGTGGATGGGTACATGGCAATGATATTCGGGCCAACCTAATTCCCCCATCAGCAACGGGCTGAACCGTGGTAATGAGCGTGTACCAACCTTTGAGCCAAAGGTCAGGTAACCGAACACCGCAATGATCTCGTATATCAGGGCAGCAGACCCAATAGACGTGCCAATCACAATGTTCATCCGCTTCTGCGAATTGGTCTGGATCTCATTGAAGATCGGGAAGAGCTAGAAGAGCGCATCATCAAAACACGAGACGAGAAATCACGAGACAAGGTTATCTTACGTTCTGCGCGCAAGTGTAGGCGAATACTTGCACAGGGAACGTCGAGACGAAACTTGGAGAGAATTTGATGAGACTGATCTCGCCCGGCGCCTGGGTGCCTTCTAGAGGGAAGAAATAGCAGACTATGACTATAAGGACGAGATATGCTGCGAACAGAGTAAGTGCCTGTATTCACACGTTTGACAAGGATCAAATCGCTCTTACCTACGGAGAACAATGCAATGTAACTGGTATGTCTCAAGCTGTCGAGCTTCCGGAGGAAAGTGAGCGGAATGAGGGGAATCATGATCAAGGTAATCCAGTTCTGTCCAGAAAGCATCCATGTCTGCGGGTTTACGTCCGGCGATGCAAGGTCGTGGTAAAACGCGAGAACAACATTAGGCATGAGCGACTTTATGATGATGAGATAGCTTTGGACGCATATCAGGACCGAACGGACTTCTCGGATGGTTTGAGGACTTACCTTATAGAAACACCGAAACACTTGACTGCAATAGCGGCGTCGAAAAAGACGGCAGCTTTGGGGAATGTCATTTCCGCAATGGCGAAGAACGATGCTCGCCTATGCGGTGCCTTGGCAGCACATAGTGAAAGCAAGTATAGACCGAACGCAGCTACGCCGCCCGAAAACGCGCAGGTAACTATTCCGGGCAAGATGCCAGCTGAGGCCATAGCCTAAACAAAGGGCGTCAGCGTTCAATCCGCAAATGCTATGGAGCACAGGACTGCGAAACGGGATCATAACGTCTCTGCACATTCCAGCGTTCGCACTCGAGGAGCTCAAATATGTTGGATGCCGTCGAACGACAACCCAACACATCGTAGAGAGCAGTTGGGAATGCTTTGTACGCCATACAAACACATTCTCCTCCCAGTTGTCACAGACAACGGAGGCCACTCTCGGTTGCAATGCCCCACATCCGAGGCGAAATAACCCGACCCCAATATCTTCCGTGGGTCCGTGAGCCGCACGGGTTCCTCCTAGCACAGGACGAGGAGGCGGCATGATACGACCCTTTCACACTCGGACATCCGTCCTCATATGAGGACCTTGGCCCCCATGCAGGCCGAAGGCAACAGACGGCTAAGTAACCGAGGGTCTGACTGATAGACGATACGGAACCCTACAGTCGTGCATAACGCGTACTGAAGGACTGGCACTCACCATAGGGAACGTGAGCATCCCTAAGCAGAGCGTATACACTTAGTACAACGATAAACGCGTATGACACGAGTCGATTGACGCACCGCTCCCAATGATCGTGTTCGCCAGGTTGCTCGTCGAACTCGTCAACGACGCATGTCCTTCTCGCTTCGGTCTCCTCGCAGACGCGGCCGCTCCGAGCAGCGCGTCGCCCTCGCTGGAGTTGCGGGGATCGTCCGCGGTCGCGTGCTGCTGTTGTGTGTCCCGGCCTTCGTGGCCTTGCGCGGCGCCGTACTGCTGCACCATCTCGTAGTCGTCGTCGCCGTCAAAGTCCAGAGTCGAGGAGGGGTGCGTGCGTTGCGCGAGTGTAGATAAGCTGAGCGCAGTGGCCTGGACGGCGTGGCGGGCAGGCGAGAGGGGCGTGTGCGAGGAGTGAGCGGGCCTAGCGCCAGATGATCCGGAGGAGGAGGGTGGAGAGGAGCGTGCTGGATTGGGCATGGGCGGTCGGGAAACAGACTTGACAGGAGGCCAGATTTGTCAGCTCGGCCGCCCTTCGTCCTGCAGTACCATCGTAATCTGAGCCTGGGGCGCCTGGAGGTCCATTTAGGACTGACCCTCGTGTGCCGGAACTAGGCCGAATCACCGCAACATAAACTAAAAGTGTTACGCAGTCATGTTCCAACACTCGGACCAGAGCCTACTAGGACCGCCACATACGATTGCGTTGGCGGCTGCTTCGCCTCAATGCGCCACCGCAGGCGCGCCCTGGGGCGCGTGACACTGCGGGGGCGTGAGACACACTTGCTTTTTGTAGCTCCGAGGCCGACTCCACCATCCTCGAACAGGCCGCCTTGTCCTCGGTTAGACCTCTTCTTCATTGGACTCGGCCCTCTACACATGGCTCTCCGCCATCGCCCCGCACACGAAGAGGAGGACGCGTCTGCACTCAGGCTCGGCTCTGGTATGCCATTCTCTCTTTTCATATTCTGCCCCTCAGCCAACATTAACCTCGAATCCGTTCTCCCCCAGAGTTCAACAACGCCGGTTGTTTGCTCATCTCTGAGGTGCGCTACCTCCTCGAGCATCGACCTGGCGATAAGGCTGCTCCGGATACATCGTATGTCTCATGTAACAAGATATCCGTGTTGAAGGGCTGAGCGTTGCGCAGTGTATACAACAAAACGTTGGATTACGTGAAGACCTTCGCCAAGTTTGACAAGCCGGAGGCTGCAGCTGCTATTCGAGAGTGCGTCCATATTCTACTCCACGAACCTCTCTAGGTCCTATCAAGGCCACCAGGACCCTACGAAGAGAGTCCGATTTGACCCAATTCGAGATTGCCCAAATCGCGAACCTATGTCCAGTGACGGCAGAGGAAGCAAAAAGTATCATTCCAAGGTGCGCCCCGTCCCATCTCGTTGCTTTCTACAGCTCAATCCACACACTCCCGTTCCCCTCGCCATCAACCCCCCTCAGTCTTGTCAAGATTGACGATGACAAACTGCAACCCCTCCTCGAAGAGATTCAGACCATGAGGAAGTTCCAATCATGATCCTTCGCACCACAAGTGGCGGAATCCT
Source organism: Porogramme epimiltina (assembly GCA_900155495.1). Lineage (NCBI taxonomy): Eukaryota > Fungi > Basidiomycota > Agaricomycetes > Polyporales > Polyporaceae > Porogramme > Porogramme epimiltina. Next base: position 82,324 of record FTLJ01000311.1, read on the forward strand.
CCCATCCTTTCCACGAAGGATATATTATACCACCTACGGCGCGGTCTAGAGACACGCCGACCCGGCATATATGCATCATGCACCACAACAGCAACTGGGCGAGCATGGAACGCTATGCGCGCACTTCGCACATCGATTTTTACGGAAGCGTGTACAGAAGTGTAGCATTCAGTCGGCACAGATGGTCTGTTTTTCATGTGGCTAAGCATAGATACGGGCGTGAAGCCCTGGTTTCCGATACAATACGAGACGTTCTACACGCTTGGTTACCTGTACATATTCCCGTCACGCTAAGCCAGATCGGTCTGTGAGAAGAAGACCTGATTTGAATTTTATACATCCTCGAGCACTATGTGATGGGCTCTTGCAGCCCCTGTGTGGGCGCTCGACCGAGATCCCGGAACATACTGTAGCGATGGAGGCCGAATCTGGTACCTGTGTTTGTTTGGCCAAGTGGCACGCGCCACGCATGCGCCTTCCAAGCACTGCAGTTATCACTCTTGGTTCACGACCCCCGCGATCCTAGTACTGACAGCATTTCTTCTCTACGACACGTCTCCCTGCTGCTAAGCGCATAAATAACAGTGAGTATCAACGTGGTGGCGGGCCACAAACACAGTTGATATTCATCTACTCTTTGCCGACCCAGCTTCAAGTTGACCTTCATTGGGCCAAACTATCCTCCTGCAGCTGTAGCCTACGATCGGCCTTCCTGCACGCCAACCTTGAGACCCAACAACATCTATTGAACCAATAACAGTAGTAAGTAAACGTCGCATTTAGAGGAAACCCTCCCTAATGCGATTTTGTCTTCAGGAGATGCTACCTGTGAGACATCATCTCCACCAAAACCAGGACGTAGCAGATGTTGCTCGCCGTGCTCTTGAGGCTGAAATCGCCATACACTATGACGCCATTGTCAAACTCAGGGGACAAATCAATAATATGGCATCGATATCCAAGCTTCCGCCGGAACTCCTCTCGGAAATATTCTTGCAATTAACCACGGACCATTACATCGAGCGACAGCATCGCCCTAACACTCGCGCCACGGATGCCTACAGGTGGATCAAGATAACACATGTGTGCCGCTCCTGGCGCGCGGTCGCACTGGGCACACCGCGCTTGTGGAGTCACATCGTCCTCACTCGCAAGGAGGTAATGGAGGAAATGCTCGCACGTTCGAAGATGGCTCCCCTGTCTCTTACTGTTGGCATCACCACCTCGGACGACACACGGATGCGATTACTGGAGAAGGTGATGAAAGAGTCGCAAAGGCTAAAGGACATTCGTATCATGGGTCCCGCCCGCGCATTGCAAGCTCTCTCAGCAAAATGGACCGGAGCAGCCGATATCCTGGAATCTCTTTCAATAACGGACAGCAACGCGTTCGACCCCGGCTCTGTCTATCCTTATAACCCGGTTCTTCCTACACTCTTCTCTGCGCAGACACCCCATCTCCGCCAACTGGAAATCAGCCGGGTCGTCGTTTCATGGGATAATCCACTTTTCTGCTCAACCCTAACAGACCTAACAGTCGTTTGTCGATACGATAACGTCCAGAAGCTCGGTTCGTTCAACCAGCTCCTGGTCGCCCTCGAGAACATGCAAACCCTCCACAATCTGACCCTCAACGAGTCCATCCCACGCGTTGCGGACGACACCACGACAGTACCTCCCGTGCACCGCACACCAGTCGCCCTCCCACGGCTCCGCAGCCTCCACATCGTCTCTGACGTCCTCGACTGCGCCAACTTCCTCAATCACATCACCCTCCCGCCCGACGCACGACTATGCGTCACCGGGCGCACCGAGCGGGGCACCTCGGACCTCATCCGCATCTTCAGCGAGCACCTCGCGCGCGCGCGGCCCCTCCTCTCCGCGCGCCTCGCCCCGCTCTACTCCGCGCAGGTCCTCATCAAGGGCTGGCGCGCGCGCGACCCGGGCGCGGGCGCGGCCGACGCGGCCGACGCGGAGCTCTGCCTCGACGCGTTCCCGCACTCGCGCTCGCTGCAGCACCTCATGCGCGACGCGGGCTTCCTCGCGCGCGTCGAGCGCCTCGAGGTCCTCTCCATGTGCGCCGCGTGGGAGTGGCGCGCGCTCCTCGCGCGCGTGCCCGCCCTCCGCCGGCTCGTGCTCGACGGCCACCCCGAGCGCGCGGTCTTCCGCGCGCTGGCCGAGCCGCAGGGCGTGGAGGCGGATGCGGATGCGGGCGCGGACGGGGCGGCTGGCGCATCGGGTGACGGGACGCTGCCCGTGCCCGCTCTCGCGGAGATCGTGCTGGACAAGGCGCGGTTCGACTGCTTCCACGAGACCGGGGAGCCGGTGTACTTGGAGGAGATGGTCGACTGCCTCGTGGCGCGGGGCGACCACGGCGAACCCGTGCAGTCGCTCTTCCTAACGAACTGCGCCAACGTGAACGAGGATGTCGTGCATCGGCTAAGGGAGGTAGTGGTCAGCGTGGAGTGGGACGGAGTCAGGCGCCACGAATGCAGCGTCCAGGCACAGGCAGCCGCGCATTACTGGGAGGACATAATCGACGACGAGGATATGTATTCCGAAGAGGACGACGGTCTGTTCCCGTTTGTTGATGTTTGGTTTGACCACCACTACCCTATGGATTAGGCGGAAGCTTTGAAAAAACGGTTCGTCTACATTCAATGTGGAATTGAGCCCGAGGCACCAACCAAGGCGCAGCTAGTAGAAGCACCAATGTCATGTGCGAATTTATGCGTCTAGAGATGGGCTTGCTATCCACAGTCGACAGACAATCTCGACGGTTTCTGAAGTTCAAATAGGGGTTTCTATACGGTATACTGGCAACTAAAAGGACATCAGAGACCACGGCTCGTGTCATGCTCTGCACGAATGACACAAAGGCACCATCCCTTGGAACGGTTACCCTATAAATAGCGGGAATAGAGTTAAATGGGGTCGGTTAAATGCAAAAGTATTAGACTCACACATGTAGAGGCCCCACTCGTCTTCAAATTCAGAGTCATAGAAGTCTAGTTCCGCTTCTTCATCCGTAAAGTCTTCTTCTGTTGTCGTCTCCCTCTCCCAACCGTCCCAATCAACGTCCACCACGACCTCACGCAGAAGGCTAACGTCTTCTGCCTGGATGTGCTTGCATGCAGAGATGCGCATCTTCTGGAGTGGCACGCCATAGTTACAACGCATCATGACCCAATCGAGTAGCTTGCTCATGATCACCTCCTCTTCCTCCGCCTCGTCCGGGTCATCCCAAGAGGGAGCAAACGGAACATTGTCAAGCTGGAATGTCGTGAGAAAGGGAAGCGGGAGGTGTTGCTTCATTCGTGGCTTTTTGGACGATCGCGACTTCAACTTGACATTGTGGACCTTGCGGAGCGCCTTCACAACGTCTGCGGTCTCGTTCACGACGGCGAGTGTGCGTACATTCGTAGTGCAGGAGAACAACAGAGTCCACACGGAGGGTGTGGGGTTCAAGCCGACAGCTTTGAGGCTTTGTACGTGGGAGAAGAGCGTGGGGGCTGCTTTGAGTGCGAGGTACAGCGGCGACGACTTAGGGTCGCTATCGAGACCGCTGAAGAACGTGATCGCCACAGGAGCGGGTGTCGTTGTTTTCGAAGATCTCCATCCTTCCATTGAAAGTCCAACCATACCCGACTCCGACATATCATTACGCAGAACCATGGAAACCAATGGCCGGGAACGGAGTAGCTCGGAGACTGTGCGCGAGAGGACCTCAGCACCCGGTTTCCCGCGAGCTTTGATGTGTATGTCTTCGATGCATTGTGTCGAAATATAGTTGAGGAGCTGTGCGCACCCATTGGTCTCCCCGACCAATGTGAGCGAGCGAAGGAAAGGGAACGAGAACGTGTTGGCGACGGGTGATGGCTCGGTGGCACTTGAGGAAATGATCGGAATAGCCTCATCCAACGTAAGCGACTGCAATGTGGGGGAAATTGACTCTAGCATTGCGAGGAACCCTTCCATGGGCCCGTGGTCAGTTTGGGGTACCGAATTGGTCGAATAGGATGGCCTCGGTCTTTCGTGGATACTAAGCGAAGTAAGCTTTGCGGCAAAAACAGGATCGCTCCAAAGGAAGGGTACCCTGGTGAGGTGGACTGAGTGTAGCCGGGGGGTGGGTCCGATCGTCGTTAAAAGAGACTGGGAGCTTGAAACAACATTCGATGGGCGATCGCCGTCGGTAGAGAGCGACAAGTGTTCCAATAACATAAGGGAGTTATTAGGGGCTTGGAAGAGCGTCTCGAGATGCGAAACACCTCCATGTGTGGTGATAGAGCGTACACGGTTCATTAGCGGCGCGATATCTGTCGCGGTGATAGCCGGCGAGGTGAAGTGGTATGCATCACGGCAGACACGGAGGTCCACGACAAGGGGGGCGTTCATGGATAGTTGGACAAGTTTGGCAAAGATCGAGGGCTTGTTTATATAAATGTAGCTCCAAAATCGAGGCGTCTTGAACGCGGTAGCATGCCATTGGCGACAAACAAGGGTAAGGTCAATGCAGCTTAGCCTTGCGGGTCGATACGGTCGCGCAACGTCTCTCTCGTAGCAGGCATGCATCGTGGCGACCAGAACTTCTGAGAGGAGCTCCGTAGGAAGGCGCCCAATGGGAGTGAGGGTGTTGAGGCGGCCTTTGAGGTCCGTGATGGTGCGCTCATATGTCCTGATGTCTTGAAGAATCGCGTTTCGGGAGGCGGCAATGGCGTCCATACTGGTGACAGGGCCTACAAAGTGAGGGCTAGATAGAGGTAGCAAAGTGAGACGCTATCATATCTTGGAGGAGATGTGGTGACCTACGTCGGACCGCTCGCGGATGAGGCTACCACCGTCGGAGAATGAGTCGTTTGGAGTAGTGGGTATCTTTGCCACGTGCAGTAGTGGAACTTCTTATTACGAATAAGTCTAGATTAGGGTCAATTGGACTCAACGGATCCTGTATACTTACCACACACAAAATGGCGGAGCGGGTGCGGGGAGGTTCCTAGCTTTGGACGTAGCCGTCGTGGCGTGAAGGAGAATAAAGGCGTCGAGGGGTAGAGTTTTAACACGTGACGTTGCTGCGGTAGTGGGGTGCCGGGGCTCGGGCCGCTGATGATAGTCGTGGCAGCGCGGCCTTGCTTCACCGAGGCTGTTGTGTTAGCTCTACTTAGCTTTGAACACAAGCAGGCCAACTCAATTACCCTGAGTCGTTTAACACGGCATGGGGGTGTCCAGACCGTGAACCCTCAGTATGACGTCACCAGTCCTGAACGACTTTCGAGGGCAAGCCCAGGCAGAAGGTCATCGGAACAGAATTACCTGCTGCGCTGATGCTGAGCAACTGTTTGAAGGCGAGTCGCTCCCTTAACCTTAACTTCCATTTGTCTTAATGTCAATCATGCGGCGCCTCCAGCTTTCCGTGTGAGCCCGCCCGGCGTTGCCATATAAATGGGTCAGCTTTGTATCCATTGTGCAAATCCTCTCCGCTCTGAGTCTATCCCAACTACAGCCGCAGTGGCCCGAACAGACCCGCGACATTTCGGGCATGTCTACATTGCTTGTCATCCTGGCACTGACGACATGGGCTGCTTGGAGGTTCTACCATCGCCGAAGGTCGCTATTTGCCAACATCCCAGGACCCCCACCTTCTGGCAACTGGATGGCTGGTGAGATTTTCACTTAACTCCTTCTCGGAATTTGGCCGAGCTTGGTTTACCATCTTTCACTTGACCAGGGCACCTAACTAGTCTATTCAACCGAAGAGGCTGGGACTTTCAACGGGAACTGATGAACAACTACGGCCAGGTAGTCCCAATTGACGGCATGATGGGGGTACATCAATTTCACGCTACATGTTCACCTAAGACCCCCTAGCTTACCCTTTCCTTTGTGTAGGACAAATGGCTCATCGTCTTCGATCCTGTTGCCCTTCACAATATCATCGTTAAAGACCAGCACATATACGAAGAATCGGCGATGTTTCTCACGTATGGCGATCACTCTCTTCGTGGCAGGCTGATCTGACTGGGATCGTCGACTTATAGCATCAATGAACTGATGTTTGGGAAGAGCCTGCTTGCGACAGTAGGTACGTGTCCGACGTGAAATTGTTTCTCTCTCCAATAAACGCGAACCTGCTCAGGCGAGCATCACCGAAAACAACGCAAGCTGCTCAACCCGGTGTTCTCCACGAATCATATGCGCCATATGTATCCCATCTTCTGTAGAGTGACCGAACGAGTACGTGTTCAGTGCCTGTGCAGGCTCTCTGTTTGCTGATAGACCCATAGCTACGTGACGCGGTCGCCGTACAAGTGGCAGGAGGCCCGCAGACGGTAGACATGCTACGTTGGATGACGCGCGCGGCGCTGGAGATTGTAGGGCAGGGTGGTCTGGGCCACTCCTTTGACCCCTTGTTGGAGGATTCGAAGAACAACTACGCGGAATCCATGAAGAGCTTCGGGTGAACGGCTTGTGCGGCTCTTGGAGGCAAAAATAACTATACTCACCTAAGCTATTTCAGACCCACCCTGTTCCCGATGGTCATTGTGAGACAACTACTGCCCCACTTGGTGAAGATCGGACCTTCTCGTTTCCGTCGTTGGGTCGTAGACCATACCCCTTACTGGCGAGTCCAAAAGGTGAAGGGCTTTGCCGACATGATGCACGGCATAGCGTGTCAGATTTTCGAAGCCAAGAAGAGTGCCTTGGCGAAGGGAGAAGAGGCAGTAGTTCAGCAGGTTGGGGAAGGCAAGGATATCATCAGTAAATTGTGTACGTATTCTTCGCTTTGTAGGATGATAATTGCCGTTCTCACTCGGAAGTCTACAGTGCAGGCCAACATGGTTGCGTCGGAGGAAGACAGGCTCCCGGACTCAGAAGTCCTTGCCCAGATCTCGTATGACATCCCTTCTCTCTCGTTGCTTCACCCTCAACTAAACTCGTGACATGAAGATCCCTGGTCTTCGCGGCTATGGACACCACCTCCAGCGCCCTTGCCCACATCCTACATGTACTGGCTGAACATCCTGACGCGCAAGCCCGGCTTAGAAAGGAACTAATAGAAGCACGGAAAGCCGCAGATACCCCACGTCTGTCCTACGATCAACTCTCTGGGTTGCCATACCTCGATGCGGTCTGCAGGGAAACTCTCCGACTGTGAGTGTGCCTAAGCCCATTCTTATTATCGTGGTCATTGATTGGGAATGATTAGGTATGCTCCCCTAATCGCCATCGCTCGCACGTACGTACTCCTATGCTGTGGCCATTCCAAGTTGCTGACGGACTTCCGTGGCTTGACGCAACAGGACAAGAAAAGACGTCGTCCTTCCCCTGGGGACACCGGTGCGAGGGAAAGATGGTTCGCTCATACATGAAATCCCTATTCCAAACAACGTGAATGTGCTTATCGGCATTCTTGCGTCCAACCGCAACCCAGCGCTCTGGGGTGCGGACTCGGATGAGTGGAAACCAGAGAGGTGGCTGCAGCCGCTCCCTGAAGCGGTGACAAACGCACACATCCCCGGTGTATACTCAAACCTGTGAGGAGCTCCACCCTTTGAACAGACTGGCGTCCTAGTATGATTGATGTGCCGCGTAACAGAATGACTTTCCTTGGAGGCGGACGCTCATGCATGTGAGTTCATTCTACACACACGCTCATGACGATCGCGCCGGCTGACCGCCAGTGGTCTCATCAGTGGCTTCAAGTTCTCGCAAATGGAGATGAGTAAGTAGACCCGTTTCTACAATTCGCTGCACAGCATAAAGCTAACCATGGAACTACACCTTTAGAGGTCATTCTCGCAATACTACTCGAGAGCTTCACGTTCGAGATCCCATCGGACTTGCCGGCGCCCATCGTGTGGAACCTCGCAGGTATCCAGTACCCAAGTGTCGGATACGAGAGCGAGAAGGGACAGTTGCCCTTGAAGGTTACGCTCGTACAGACAAGGTTGTAGGCTTTGGTGATCTATATATGGGGATCGTACCCTTGTACTTTTACTTTTGGTGCCTTCGTTGTCTTTATGAGACCGCCTCCCGGTTAATTATCGCGACCACCATATTGGCCCCTCGCGTACCTGACTATTTACGTTGGTAGCCAGGTTCCGTTCCGAGCTTTGTGCGGGCGCCCATACATGGTACGGATAGAATCCGAATGCGAAACTTCTCCCACTTGCATGGCAACTGCCACACACAGGGTTTCGCCGCATTTTCTGGGGCCGTTTGGGGACAAGCCATGCGTGCACAGCCCGCCCATCGGATCGAGAACACGACGAAAGCGGCAGGAAAATGGCTGAGATCGATAAGAACGGGGGAGGCGCTGGCTGGCTGGACTGCGGGAGGGGCTGCATTTGCACGCTGCGGACGCCGTGCTCAGCGTCGCGGCCGACGATAGGCAGGGATACTTTTAGAGGACTGGGGGCGAGGGCAGGGAGAGGGGAGAGGGGCAAAAACAGGAATGGATCAGGTGTTAATACACAATCGCCGTTTTCTTTGTGTTTCGCGTTCTGAGCTAGGCTCTGACGCCCCTTCTTCGCTGTCGGCCACAACGAGCTCGAGCTCGAATCCACCATACTCATCGACCAGGACCCCCATCTACGCTGCGCCCGATGTCGTCCTCACAGAGCGCGCTGAACCAGCGGCCGTACCATTCGCCGTCCAACAGCCGCCACTCAGCGATCACGGTCGAGTACCACCGCCCGTCGCGAGAATCCATCCAAGAGTACAACAACCTCCTCGCAGAGGCCCACCTCCACGCTGCTGCCGCCAACAACTACGCCGCCGACCCTTTTGTCCCCTCCCGCGCTGCGCCGCCCCCGCCGTCGCTCTCCAAGAACTCTTCCGGCTCGTCTCGGGTCCGCAACTCGCTCCAGAAGCCGCCCCCGCGCAAGCACAACACGGTCGATCGTGATCCCTTCCGCGACGACTCTCCCGCCATGACGACCACGTCCCCCCCGCCTCGCCCGTCGAGGGCCAACACGGCTACCCTGAACGACATGTACCCCCAGAGCAACCTCGCACGCCACCGCCTCTCCGATTCTGTCCTTACTCCCCAGGACGTGCCTTACTACCCCGACATCGACCAGCCCCTCCCGCCCCAGTCCCAGATGTCGATGTCCGCCCACGCCGGGCCCGTCAGCCAGTACCAGGCGTACGACCTCCCTCCCCCGCCGCCCGCCCAGTATGCACCGAGCACGCCGTCGACCATCAGCGCGGGCAGCAGCCGCGCCCGGAGCGGGACTACCAAGTCGAAGAAGGGTATGTTCACCTTCATGTCCGACTTCCTCAACACCTCCAAGCGGCCAGAGATCAGTACGCCGTACGACCCTGTTCACCTCACTCATGTCGGCTTCAACAACTCGACGGGTGAGTTCACCGGCCTGCCCAAGGAGTGGCAACAACTCCTCCAGGAGAGCGGTATCTCCAAGTCAGACCAGGAGAAGAACCCTCAGGCCGTTATGGAGATCGTCAAGTTCTACCAGGAGAACAATCGCGGCGACACGTCCGTCTGGGATAAGATGGGGGCCATCGCTGCCCCGACTCCCCCCACTCCAGTCGCTACCTCGCAACAGACGCCGTTCGCCGACGAGGGTTTCTCCAACCCGGTAAGTCGTTTGCTCTATGTATGCTACGACCAATCCTGAGTATAGCCCCAGCGTGCGGCACCCCCGCCGCCCAAGAAGTCGGCTAGCACCCCACCCGCGCCGGTTGCCCACCGGATAGCGCCTGCCCCCCCTGCGCCGGCGACGCCCACGCTCGACCGTTCGACGTCCCAGCGCCTTCCCCAACAGAAACCCTACAAGCCTTCTGAGCAGCTTTCTCGCGCAAACACTACCCGCGACCGGCGCTCGCCGGGCCCGGGGGCGTCGCCCAGCCACCATGCGCAGGTGCCGCAGGCACCTCCTAAACCTCCGAAGTCATCGCCCGGCTCGTCGCAGACCGATCTCAGGTCCTCTCCCAGCACCCGCGACCGGGAGCGCGAGGGCCGGGGACCGCAGTCGCAGCCCCAGCCCAGTGCCGCTGCGGCAGGTCTGCAGAAGGTGGCGGCCGCTGGCGGCGCGACCCCACGGCGGAGGGAGAAGAAGGAGAAGGACGCGGCGAAGGAGGCGGACATTGTTAAGCGGCTGCAGCAGATCTGCACGGATGCGGACCCCACCAAGCTCTACCGGAATTTGGTCAAGGTCGGCGCGGGGTGAGTGAACTCGGTTCTAATCCCGCTCTTCGCCCTTCTCACGTCGATTCAGTGCTTCGGGCGGCGTGTACACGGCGTACCAGGTCGGAACGAACATGTCGGTCGCAATCAAGCAGATGGATTTGGACAAGCAGCCGAAGAAGGATCTCATTATCAACGAAATCCTCGTCATGCGTGCATCGCGTCACCCGAACATTGTCAACTACATCGACTCCTTCCTGCACAAGAACGAGCTTTGGGTCGTCATGGAGTACATGGAGGGCGGCTCGCTCACTGACGTCGTTACGGCAAATCTCATGACTGAGGGCCAGATCGCCGCAGTCTCGCGCGAGACTGCGCAGGGTCTCGAGCACCTTCACCGGCACGGCGTCATCCATCGTGATATCAAATCTGACAACGTCCTGCTCAGCATGAACGGTGATATCAAGCTCAGTATGTGCTGTTTCTTCCAGATGCCCCTGAAGGTCACTGATAATCTGTTACAGCCGACTTCGGTTTCTGCGCGCAGATCTCTGAGACAAACGCGAAGCGCACCACCATGGTTGGTACCCCGTACTGGATGGCCCCGGAGGTCGTGACGCGTAAGGAGTATGGTCCCAAGGTCGACATCTGGAGTTTGGGCATCATGGCTATTGGTGCGTTCAACTCATTTGTTGATTTGCGCCATCACCACTGACGACGTCAATCCATCAGAGATGATCGAAGGAGAACCGCCATATCTCAACCAAAACCCTCTCAAGGCGCTGTACCTTATCGCCACGAACGGGACGCCCCAGATCGCCAACCCAGACACTCTTTCGCCAATATTCCGTGACTACCTGGCGAAGACCTTGGAGGTGGACGCGGAGAAGAGGCCTAATGCTACGGAGCTGCTCCAAGTGTGTTCAGTCGCCGGTTGATTGCATGGATGTTCATTGATGCCCTCCGCTCTAGCACCCATTCTTCAAGCTTTCGGAACCACTGCGGACCCTGTCTCCTCTCATCAAGGCGGCGCGCGACATCGCCAAGAACAAATAAGGACTCGTCAGGCACGCATCCCGCCGTTCTTTCACCCCGTCTCCGTCATGTCATGCACCGATCTATCTATATACATCCACTCCCCATATCCACCGAAGTTGTTCGTTGTGTACGCGCCCCTGTGTCATGTGTCTCAAATAGCCCCTTAATGCGTTTCTCTGTTATCCTCCCGCTCGCCCGTTCCGACCCCGCTTCGTTATGCGCACCGCTCGCGTATTGTCTCACATACGAAACCCTCCACTACGATAGACCAGACGCGGGTATGTGCTGTAGATTTTCTGAATGCGCCGATGTCTCGATCCGGACGCCTTGGAGGCTGAGCGACGAGTACTGAGCCCACACCAAGTTTGTCTTGAATGTTTCTAGGGTCCGTAGCAGTGTTTACCCTGTCCCGGTGTATGATACCCTGTGGTAGCGACATCCGTCGTTGGGAATATGATCCCCTGGGATACAGAATGCCTCGATGAAAGACCACCCCCGTAGTGTGCGGCGCTATGCGCGCTTCAAAAGCTTTGTTTAATAACGGCACGGTCACGTGGGGCGCGTTGTGGTCTCGTTAACCGCGCGAAGTACTGGTCTGCCAGTTTGCTTTCCTGATCTCCGCCTTCTCATAACGACCACCACTTCGTGCTCTTCGCTCGTCTCAGCAAAATGTCGAAACAACCTATGTCCGGCCTGCGCACATTCAAGCGCAACTTCTCGTCCAACTCGCTGCCCCCACCATCGAGCCAAGAATCGTTGAGCGCGGACCCGGACGCAATTCCGTGGCAACCACCCCCGCCGAAGAAGCTCTCTGGCCTCGAACAACGTCTCAAAGACATACAAGACGCGTTAAACGGGAATATCTCGTCCTCGGAGTCCGCTCTTTCGTCGGGGTCTTCCTCGTCCTCGGTCCCCTCCAAACGCACCTCTTCCTCCTCGACCCTTGGCCAGGAGCCGCCTGCCAAGCGGCGACAATTGCCCCCGTCGTGGAACAAGCCTGCGGTAAAAGAGGCAAGCACGTCGACGCGTCGCCCGACGTATCCCAGCGCGGCCGCGGCGTCGCGCATGTTCGGGACTGCGCATCAAGCGCCGGGCACGGGCGAGGTGCTCGTCGTGCCTGCGGCGAAGGGCGGGGATGGGGAGAAGGTGGCACCCGTGTTCTTGAGCCAGGAACAGACGCATATATTGAGGTTGGTAGAATCAGGGCAGAGTTTGTTCTACACGGGTAGTGCTGGTGAGTGTCTGAGTCTTCATATTTTCGAACTCTGTCCTGGGCATGTGGTATCCTTCCTATATATATGCGCCCATATATGCCGCTGTCGTGATCCTCGTCTCTTTCTTGGCCTCGGCTCACCTATGTCCAAACTCCAGGTGCAGGGAAGTCGGTTTTGCTACGGGAAATCATCAAGACACTCAAGAAGAGATACATTAAGTCTCCCGATGCTGTCGCAGTCACTGCTTCTACAGGTAATTTGCTTCGGGTTTGAGACGACATGGAGATTCGTTGACACTGTTGTGGTAGGCATTGCTGCCTGCAACGTAGGCGGCGTTACCATCCATTCTTTCGCCGGTATTGGCATCGGCGCAGACACGCGAGAGGCCCTGCTCACAAGAGTCAAGAAGAATAAGAAGGCAATGACCCGCTGGCTGAGGACCCGAGTCTTGATCATTGATGAAGGTATGTTGCATCCTGTAGACTCTCCGCCCATTCTGATCTCGCTGTCGTAGTCTCCATGGTCGAAGGCGACCTGTTCGACAAGCTCGCATTCATTGGCTCTCAGATTAGGAAGAACACTGTGCCGTTCGGCGGCATACAGGTTTGTTTCCTCATCTGTCGATCCTTGATACTCGACAAATGTGACTTACTGCGTTGACTTGACAGGTTGTTGTCACTGGAGACTTCTTTCAACTTCCTCCCGTAATGAAGGGAAGCGGCTCGGTCAAGTTTGCTTTCGAGGCGGAGATGTGGCGGGAAATCATTAAGAAGACCTTCAACCTCACGAAGGTGTTCCGGCAGCGAGATCCTGAATTCGTCAACATGTTGAACGAAATGCGCTTCGGGGAGCTGTCTCAGAAATCCGTCGCCAAATTCAAGACCCTCTCCCGAGAAATCGTGTACGAGGACGGCCTAGGAGCAACAGAATTGTAAGTTCCAGCACAGCGTTGTTTAACACCTTCATGGTCTCATCGTGATCCGTAGATTTCCAAGACGCGAGGACGTCGAGAGATCGAACTGCGCTCGAATGGGTGGGATTGGCGGGAAAGAGCAAACCTATACTGCTTATGATGCGGGCGCCATTCAGGACCCCCAACAACGAGAGAAGATGCTAGCTAATTTCATGGCCCCGAAGCGACTAACCCTTAAAGAGGGTGCACAGGTACGATGCTCATCTTGTCTTGCGGCGCAATAGCTCAAAACGCATACCATTCTTATAGGTCATGCTCATTAAGAACCTTGACGACACACTCGTGAACGGCACAATGGGCAAAGTGGTTAGATTTGTTGACCCTACGGCGCCGCTTGAGAACGAAGACGACTTGATGGGCGGTAAACCGGCTTCCAAGGGAGCGAAAGAGCCCAAGGCGGTGACGAGCCTGGGTACGCGCCAACTACTCCCTGTGGTCGAGTTCCTTCAGCCGGGCGGTTCGCGCCGAACTATGATTGTCACTTCCGACGTTTGGAAAGTCGAACTTCCGAGCGGAGAAGTGCAAGTCAGCCGTACACAGGTTCGTAGAATATTCTGGAGCACATGGTCTTCTTGGTTTATATGCTTACATGCAATCACACAGCTGCCTCTCATCCTTGCGTGGGCGATGTCAATCCACAAATCCCAAGGACAGACGCTCGAGAGAGTGAAAGTCGACTTGGCTAGGGTGTTCGAGAAGGGCCAAGCTTACGTCGCGCTATCTCGCGCCACATCCCTTGAGGGCTTGCAGGTGCTCCATTTCGACCCTGCGAAGGTGTGTGAAGTTGTTCTATACCTTGTCGCTGCGCTCATCTCTCTGCAGGTCCAGGCGCATCCGAAAGTAGTAGAATGGAGTAAGACGCTTGAGGTCATCGACGTTTGAGTGTCAAAACGCGTGGCCCGCTTCATTCCTTTATCGTCTCCTAGCGCAAACACTTTATTATGCTGAACTTACGCCAATCATGGACATAATATCACGCCGCGACTGTAACATTATTGTTTGCTTTCGAATCATTTCTGCATCCTCGCCGTTGTTGTGCATGTGATGACGCTAGATAGATACATTACTGGGGAGATTGTGCTAGAGCTACATACAGAAGCAAGTGAAATGATAATACATCGTATAGAAGCATGCCAGGGGCACCGGAAAGAGAACACCTCAATCGCGGTCACAAATGAGGGCTCCAGCCTGTATGAAAAATGAGCACATACTCCGCCCGAGCCTAAGCTATGTACTTACCAGCATACATGAGCGCAAGATTGGTAGGATCGCTCGCCTCGGTGACGAGGTCGTTCACAGTGTATTCTACGCTCAGGGTTTTGTCTAGCTTCCGAGCTACAGTACTGAGCGCGCGGTCCGCCGCCTCATGAGTGGCGTCGCTGGCCATGTCGATGCCCAACGCGAAGCGGAAGGCCTCGTCAGTGAGCTGCGCCGTCTCATCGGATAATTTGGCCTGGACGCGCTTGACTTTGAGCTGGTTTGCAGTCCTGCGACACAGTTAACTTTCACTGTAACACTGGAGTGAAGTAACTTACGTACCAAGAGTGTAGCGGGTCGTACTTGAATACCTCTAGGACAGTCAAGATGGTCTCAGAGCCTTGGCGTAGGACACGCAACGTCTCTTCCGCGCATCTCTGGAAAACACCCTGCGTTCCCGAAATGCCCAGCCCATCTACCATATCGGCTGTTAGGCGGAATGGGACCCGCTCCGGTTGTGGAAGTAATTTCCCCTGGCATGCGGAGTAAGTGTGAATCAAACTAGGGAAACGGCGAGCACGCACCTGTTCGAACGCGATACCGAGGTCGATGTGCACAACTTCTCCTGTCTTGTTGTCCATCAAGATATTCGACGTATGTCTGTCGCCTAGACCGAGTATGTGGCCCACAATAGAAGTCGTTGCGACACTTCGCGAGTAGAGGAGACGCATCGTGAACCACGACATTGGGCTCTTGTGCTTTTCAGTGAAGTAGTGTCGCATGACGGGTTTATAGACTTCGCGCATCTTCATGAACATACGAATAAGCTTAGCAGGATCTTCGCGCCATAGTTTCCCCGAGGAAGTTCTAAACTCTCTGGATGGGTCATTATTGACCAGTTCAGGCTGGTACCTGTGATGTTGTTGTGTTACCGTCCTCATGAGGAATTCCTTTTTGCGGTACTCACCTGGCATGAGCCGAATTCAACCATGCGTGGAGAGGAGTGGTGTTGTCGACGAACTCGAGTACACCTGCTTGAGCTGCCAGCGGAATAACCTTGTAACCACGGACTCCAAGCTTTCGCCTTTGTGTCTGTCGATCGTGCCGCAATACAACGTTGACCAGCTCGAACACTTGCTCCATGACCGCATCCTGCCGCATATCATCATCCCCTTCCCCCTTGTACTATTCACGTTGAGTAAAACCTAATCAAGTTATATCGTCGAGACTTACCAGCTGTTTGTAAGCCCTGCCGTTACTACCGTAACATCTGACGATTTTGGGCAGGTTAACTCCTCCAGCGGTAGTGCAATGCTCCTCGTAGTGTCCGATCCAAATACAATCACGATACTCGGTGGACGGATCTATGGGGGTAGGCGCAGTGATGACTGGGACCTTGAGGTTCTTGATCTTCCGTACCAAAAGCGAATTGGGCAAGGCGACGGGGCTACTCGTTTTCTTCTTCTGTTGTGCGCTGACAATGTGCTTGATAGGATGTTTGGCCAGCTCCAAGGAAGCGTCACAGACGTGTTCAACAGCTTGAACACGTTCTCCGGCCACGGAATCAGATCTCAACTTCGCGAAGATATCTGAAACAGCTGAGGCACGTTCGGTCTGGGATAAGGTTACGGATCGCTGTGATTGTCGCCGCGATACCTGGGACGATTGCCGGTCAACCCGCAAACAATACAATGGGAAGAGGGTATGAAACGGGTGCTCGCGTCCCATCCGTCGGATGACGGCCTGCAAAAGGCGTTGGTTTCGGGATGACGAGCCTTCTCCTGGAGTCGATAGCCTTGCAGTGAGTTGGTGTGCAAGGAAGACGAATTTTCGAGAGGGGATGACGTCAATGAAGTGGTGGAAATTGAAGTCAGAGTCGTCGTTGTCGAAGTTCGCCAGCCAGAGTGAGCACAAGCGTATCGGCGAATCCTCATCGAAGTTATCCGAAGACGCCAGACAACGAGCATACATCTCCACGGAAAGCGAAAGAAAAGACGTTCGTTGCTTCACAAACTCCGTGTACCTAGTTTCGTCTTGCAGCAAGACTTTTTGGGCTCGATCAAGGTTCACCCTCATCTGACGCTGTTCGTGGGGATCCGCGTTGGGGCTCGCATGAAACTGACGCTCCCGGGCCTTCTTCTCTTCTCTTTTGCGATCCACGTAGAATTTCAATCGCAGAGCATCTGGCGACTTGGAGAGAATATGGTACTGGCGCTCTGCGAAAAGAGCGTACTGATGGAAGACTGAGGCGTAGCTGTGGCCCAAGGACGAGAGCGTGTCGGCGTTGCAGCTCAGAACGAGATCGACAGCAGGATTGAAGCACTCGTCTACGATCTGAGAAGGTTTCTTCATAGACGCCTCTGCGGACCAAGTGCCCTGCAGAATTCACGTCAAAGATTGTGTGAACTCAGAGGAAGTCCACAAACTTACCAAACGGGCAAGCAACATGGCATGTTGCACTTTCGCCTCCACATCCGTCGACGTCTTGTCTACGTTTGTGGACGCTAACACCGTAGCAAGAGACTTGATGGCCAGTTTGGGTTCCTTCATGAGCCATAAAACATTCGCGAATTCTTGCGCTGTTTCCGAGGAACCGACCCGCTCGAGTTTCTGTGCGCGCACAACAGAATTGAGAGCGATTTGAGTCTGGTTCACGCCTCGTGATCGTTCCGATAGACACAGCAGGCTGCTCTTTTCCAGGTTTACCAGAGAATCGTAAAGAGGTGAAGAGAGATCGCCGATTTGATCACGCTGCTCCTTCAGTCTTGCAGACCGGATGAGGGATATTCGGGTTGCCATAATTGCTTCGATGTTGTTGAAACTAGGGGATGATTAGCGTCGGAGGCAAGTGTATGCGAGTATAGTTGCGTACTCGTAAGTAGACTCAATCGAGGTGAACCCTTTCCACTGTTCTGCGGCTATGGACTTTGACTGTAGATCCTTCTGGAAACTGTCGCTTCTCCATTGTCTAATTTGACCCAGGCACATGAGGTTCTGCACGACTTGATGCATCTCTGTGAGGTTCTCGGTTCCGAGGTCTCGAAGACGTTCCATTTCCTGGAAGGATGCACGTCTGAGGGTCGCATCTATAGCTTGTGGATCGCGCTCGCGATAGACTGCTCGTAATGCTAGGTAGAGAGCTGTCCCAGATTGTCTATTCCCCAGGCTGTCCGGAAGGTCCCAAGTCTCGGCACGCCATCCGAGGTTGTACGCAAGACTACTTGATTCCATCGTGACGTTCGAGTTCGCTGAGAAACCGTGCATGGTGTTCAAGGCGAGCTGGTTGAAGCCAAAGGCACAGAGAGATTGTACAATTCCATCAGTGTCGACCGGATCTGTGGAGCCTGACTCCATTGCAGCGCCATGGAAGCTGAACGCCTTGTCCCACTGTCTCTCGTGGCGAAGGCGTTGAACGAAGTAGTTATGGAGGTCGCCGGTCTGTATGCCGTAAAAGCCGTCGGGTTCGTCGATGTGACTGTAGATGTCGAACAGAATCTGCTCTTCTACCGTGTTTGACAAGGGGTTGTTGAGGGCAGGGTAGTCGGACGCGAGTTCGAGGAAGAGAAGGGAGGTTGTATATGCGTTGCAACGGATGGCGCAACGACTCAGCAGGGTAAAGTCTATCGAAAGCCATTTGTCATGCGCTAGTGCATCCGGGGCCTTATGGTGGGGATGGAAGTTCCTGAGGTGCAGGATCACCCCAATGATAGCGCGATAGCAGGGTATTGCAGCATCTTCATGCGAGAGCACCGATGAGAAGTAATGTGAGAGTGTCTCTCGCATAGATCTGGGTGCATCGGAAGCCGAGTCATCGTACTCCACCTGAAGCAGGCAGTGTACCAACACCGGGAGCACTTCCTCCGCAAATCCATGATCCGCGTACAGGATAGGGGGCAGTGGTGCGAAGAAGGGGTCGCATGCGGCGAGGGCTTCACAGAGGAGCGTAGTTAGGCGGGGAACCCACGCGTCGAAATCCGAAGACGTTTGGAGCATGGGTTCGCTGGAGAGAATAGAGTGTACATCCGGCGGTAAAGTCTTGGGAAATGGCTTCACGAATGTCTGGAGGTACTGTAATTCCCGCCGCATGTCTCCAGGGAGGCTGGCACTAATCAAGGTGTCCGAATCTGAAGCTGACATAAGATGGCGAAGAGTTTGGTATGCAACGTGGGCCTGGGACGCCGTTGATGTGTCGAGCATTCCGCGAAGAGAGGTGACAATCGAGATATGAGCTTCCTTCAATTCGACGCGGGGGAGCAGGCCCTTTGCAGGGGGGGATGCACTTTCAGCTGCTCGACGGTGAATGGTGCGAACCGTCGCTACCTCGAAACGGTCGTTTCCAATGTTGTCGACATGTCCTCGGTTGACCATGAGGAGGGAGGTGAAGGCTTCGATGTCGCTATCGGTGAGATAGCTTTCCGGTGGTATGCATGCCTTGAGGCGCCAAAAGTCAGGAGCACCAAACCGTTCATCGGCGTCTTCCTGTGCGGCGAGGTGGTCAATTCGGCGGACAAGGCGGAACTTGCTCGCAGAGGCTTCTTGATCAACGAGGACGGACGTGAGCTCTGAAAGCTTCACACCCTCACAAGCAGACTGTAAAGCAAAGGGGAGCTCCCGCGGCCATGCTGAGAGTGCTCGGGCGACTTGCTTGCGGAGATGCTTGCTTCGGCGAAGACGCTCAGCCTGTCCCTCTACCCACAAGATGAGGTCTGCACCCAACTTCGCAACAGGGTCATCCAATAGCTGCGAAAAGTCATGCGCAGTGACGCTAGTGCGGATCAAGACGTCGGCGAACCGATAATCGGCGCTAATGGTAGACGTCTTGTAGAGGGAAAAGCACCATTCCAGGATCGACTGTGCTCCACGGGATAGATCGACTTGAGCGAGCATGACGGCGGATCGTCGCGTTAGAGTACGAAGTAGGCTCTCATCTTCGAAGTGGCGGTGGTGACAAGCCACCCAAAGGCAGACAGCGTTGAGTAGTCGATACTGCTCGTTGACGAGAGGAGTGTGTTCGATATCAGCGAATAGTTGTTGAAGGACATGGTAGGTGACAGAGGGCGCGCTGGCAGATTCGACTCGGTTGGAAAACCATGCAATGGCGTGAAGAATGAGTACTGTGGGGTGGTTGGGCAAATTGGGGGTATGGGTCTCGAACGCATCCAAAGAGCGATATTGCGTGAGGGCCTGGAAGGCATCAAGAGCACTGGTTAGGCCTTCGTCGATGAGCGCCGCCGCAATAGGACCATTTCTTGATACATCTTGATCTCCAAGGCTCCTGAGGATGTTCACGATGATGTCATCAACGTTCTGCTCCAGCTGCGTACAAAATAGATCTGGTGTGTCGGCGTAGCCCATCTTTTCCCGAAGCTGGTCCTCGAGTGACCTTCTTCCATCTTCGTCATCGAAGTGACTCAGCCAAAAGACGATTTGAAACGCGACGAGGTCTGAGAAACATGCCTGTATGCCAGCCTGTTTTGTCTTCTGGATTGCCTGGCAATGACGCGCGAAGAGATCTTGGCCGTGTTCTATCGTTTGGACGCTTCCTTGTGCTAACAGGTTTATGTGCGCAAAAGAGCGGAAAGTCGCTTCTGCACACTTCCTACGATCGCGATAACCGAGTAGTTCGGGGGGGAATTTCAAGACGTCGAGAAGAGCTTCGCGAATAGAGTAGGCAAACTGGGAGGCGTAACAGTTCGATAGCTCCACGAGTGTCTTCATGTCCATCCGCTCGATGATGCCATTGAGGATGCTCTTGAGATGAGGGAAATATGTTTGGGAGAAGTAGGCGATTTCTAGCAGATGCCAATACGCGCCACGTCGTACGGAAGCCTCAGCGATGACTATGCTGCCCAAGCAAAGCAATCGTGTCAAGATGCTCTCGTAGCTACACCCGGTGTCAACGTTATCTTATGTGATAGACAAGCACAACGACTCACTTGCTCTGATCGGTACATAGATTGTCTCGGATCTCTTGGTACACATCAGACATTAGCTCACGTCCTGCGATGCGGCCGACGATGAAGAGTCGTGGAGTAATGGCCGCCATACGAAAGCGAATCCTGATATCGCAGTCGTTGCCGAACAAAGGGAGGACCACAGCGGGTAGATCTTCAGGCTTTGGAGACTCTCCATCTTCTAGCGGAATCTGCCATATCTCCTGTTTGGGGTCCTTCATGAGGTAACTATCGAGGAAACGGATGATCGCGTCTTGCACCCTCCATGATCGTTGTCCTCTTTGCTGGAGGCGTTTGACCATCTGCCAGCAGTAAAACCGAGCGACTTCTCCGAGAGTTGTAGAAGTGACTGATGGTTGAAGCCACACGTTCGAGGTAGCGTCCAAAAGTCGCACGACGAGTAGCAACGTCTCGTCATTGTGTTTGTAGGCATAGGGGGCGCAAACGATGTCTAGCCTTTGTAATATCGCCTCCATGTTTGCGGTCGTAATGCTTAGCGTCCTTCGCTGGAGTTGATCGCAGAGTGGGGGTACGAGGATAAGGAACTCGTCTGGATTGCTGTCAAGGACAAGTTCGACGAGCTCTTTGCCCCGAGTGGGCTCCCCCACTTGAGACTGTAGTACCGGGACGACAGCGAGAGCGGTCACACACATGTCCACGATGAAACGATTGTGAAGGATAGTTGCAGCATCCCGCGTTGCTACCGTTGAGGAGGCTGTATGAGCCGAACGGATGGGACCAAAGTCATCGCCGTCATCCATGGATGTTTGTGTCTGAGCAGCGCCAATCTTCCGGCCAATCGTCAAACGAAGTAAGTCGTACACTTTCTTGAGTAGCTCTGTGAACGCGTCCTGTACCTGTGGGATGCTCAGGTTAATCAAAGCAGATATAAGGTGGAATATATTGCATACATCAGCACTGCGGAAGACGAATCTTTGTAATTCTCGTAACATGGAAGTGCTAGTATCGCACAAAGCTGCATCCGCGAGAAGTCTTGTAAGCACTTGCATCCGAATGCCAGTACGTTTCCCTGGTGGCACTAACGCCTCCCACCCGACGTCAGGATTATCGTCTCCGGAACGGATCAACGGGTCGAATCCTCCGAGAATGAGTCTCCTTTCTTCGGCTTTCCACCGGTGGTCCAATAAGCACGGCGCGACGGTACCGAGGAGTTTGCAAGCCGCTTGGAGAACGCGCCTATTCGTCTGAGTGCCATTCATGAGGAGCGACCCCTCATAACAGAGAGAAATTACGGCGAGGTCGATAGCAGATCGGATACGTTCGGCCGTGTTGAAAAAGGAGCCGACTTCTGAATTCTCGAGCAGCGCCGATGTTTCCTCTAAAGATTTAAGGAGGAAAGCAGAGAGTCTCCGCTCGCGACCACGAGGGGGAGAGAGGTCAGCACTGTCCCCATAGGGCCTCGAAGGATTTGTGCTTGTACTGATGGAAGGAGAGGAAGAAGAAGAAACGGCCGGGGATGCTGGTATTGTGAGGCGATATGGAGGGAGGTGTGCATGGAGTTGAAAGTCGCGAATGATCTTCGTGTGCGTCTCCTCGACAAGGGCATCAACAATGGCGCCGTGAGGAAGCATTATTCCACACTGTAACCGAGCCCGCCTTGAGGAGCCAGTGATACTCTCCAGTAGGGCGTGGATATGAGCAGCCGTGTGGAGCGGCATAGCTCGCCTCCGCTCTGCCCCAATCCTCCATGACTCCATGAGCCACGACAGCACCTTTTCCTCCATCTGCATGCGGTAGAGGCGAACATCTTGATTGGCCATCCGGAGGCAAAGAACCATGAAGTCGCAAACAGAATCGTACGGGAAGGGAGGTCCTTGAACATCGAGATCCCTGGCGAACGATTCGACCTCGACCAACACGCGTTGTGAAGAGAGGAGGGACACCGAGTGAGTGAGGAGGGCATGAGCGGCATGACACGCCGCACGAGACACCGCTGGAACGTTGGCACGCCTCATTGCATGCGTCCAGACTGAGTCCCAGGTAACCGGGAGTGGCTGGCCAGAGTCGCGGTCTACTGTTGACGTCTGAAGTGTCGTAGGGTCTGAATGGGCGATGGCGGCCAAAACCACGAACGTCCAAGATTGGATTGTGACATCCTCGAACGACACGAGTGATCCAAGTGTAGCAATGATGTCCCGGCGTAGCTCGGCGTGCAGCGCACTCCAATGCCGATCGACGAAGAATAACAGGACTTGAAGATGGTGGGTACGGACCTGTTGCGGCGCTTGTGACTTGATAGACTGCAGCAAAGACGAGATTGGGTTTTCGAGCTTGATTCTTTTGCCATGTACCGTGGCTGATGAGTAGGTTGATTCTGTACACAGATACAGCTGATAGAATGTTCTCAGTCACAGACCACGCAGCATGAAGTATCGATAGATATTCACCTTCTCGGCACAATCAGCTTGAAGTTCCAGAAGGGCCCAAGACAGAGCCTGTTCACCATCGAAATGCCAACCGTGTCGGAAGGTGGCTGCTACGAAGGCTTTACGTTCTTGGCCAACGGAGCGACAATCAGCAAGGCAGAGCTGGAGAGAATCGAGGGACAGGTTGGCAGGTCCACCTCTGCTCTGGGAAGCTCCCTCGAGGGCACTCCAGAGCGCGGCGACGGCCGGTATAGCGTCTACGCTTTCTTCCCCGACCAGTATGTCTGCAGTGAGGAAGGGGAAGAGTTGCCGGAGAATAATGATAAGGTGTTCTTTCAAGGATTGATTCTTCGTTCCCCACATGCTGACTATTGAATGCCAATTGTCATGGGCAAAGGAGGCTACTACCTGACGGCAGTTGACAGTGAGGTGGGAAAGTGCCGCAGATAAAGCGACGAGGAAGTCATGGTGCAGAGACGTATCTCCCGGATACATACGCAAAAATCGCGAAAAGTATTTCAGGAGAGTGCGAGGGAATTTATGTGGATCTGACACCTCCGTTTGGTCCTCATCGTCTTCGTCAGGGTCGGTGAGAATCGGAGCATTCGTGGAGCGCAACAACTTGGAAAGAATGGACATGAATTCGATTTGCTCGAGGGTAACAGGACGGGGTGTTCCGGGTAGAGTAGAAGCCCCGCGGCGGAAGGTGGGACGAGGTGGAGGGCTACCTTGGCGAGTCCGCTTCAACTTCGAAGGGGACGCACCCGTTTCCGAAGCCATGTCACTGTCCACATACGACTTCGCGTCGTCCATTTCCACGTCCGAGTCCATTCCCATCCCATCGCCATCCACATCGATATCCTCCGCAAGCTTCCGCTTTGGTGGGTAGCCGACAACCACATTGAAGGCAAGTGCGAGGAGGTCATGCCACATAGCGTCTTTCAGCGCATGCAGATGGGGACGATAGTTGATAATCGTATTTATGGCTTTCGCATAGTCCAGGGAGGTCTGTGGAAGTAGATTTCCTTGATAAACGAGACCGCGGGTAAGATGCACCAGCAACGACTTGAGGACACGGCTATTCAGCCGTTCTACGCTGCGTTCGGTGAGCCAACGGAGTACCGAAGCCACTTCGCCCAGTCGTTTGGAAGCTATTGGTTCGCGGCCCGTAATCTGAGGAAGTGCTCCGGTCTTGGATATACATGCCTTGAGTTCTTTCGCATATGACTCGAAGAGCGCCTGGAATAGGGATAACCAGTGTCTGCCATCGCCGTCTTTGTCAAAATGGAGCACGGTAGAGGATTTCTGAAAGATGTTTCTGAGTATTTCTCGACCTTTAGCTCTGTCAGGAGCCCTGTCGCTCTTGAGGCAATCGATCGCCTCCCCAAGAGTGTCGGGGCCTTTGCGAGACATGGACTCGCTCTAAATGTCATGAGCATTGTAGACACCCTGCGACTCGAGCTCTCGCTAACCTTATGAGTGAGATGTGTCCGTTGTATGGGGAGTGGTGGAGGAGTTAAGAAGGCAAGTGTGTGTCGTCTAGATGGGGGATTGTCGTGGTATGGGTCCGAATTGAAGAGCAAATCGGGCACCGGTTGGCGGCGATACTACCACTCGGCACTGAGTTAGAGGCACGGGCGCCTTTCATTGGTCACCTGACGTAAGATCCTCGAGGTAACAGACGCGTTACGTCACGAGGGGCGACTGTGACGGAACGCGCCTCGGCAGGATGCAGCTACCGCGTCTTAAGTTGTGGCGACTGTGCGACTCCTCTCATCTCCTTCCTCGGACCTCAGCACAGCAAGATGCAGGCAACATTTGACTCTGACGGGCTCAGACGTACTTGTTTCTCACCGCTATACCCCATGCCTTCTGCTTATTTCCTTCAGACTTGACCAAGGCCCTCACCTGCCTCTCCAAATTTGGCGACGACGTCGTAATCATGGCCACCCCGGAAACTTTCGCGCTTGCTACGACTAGTAGCTCAATGTCCGCATATGGGCGCTTTAAGCATGAAAAGTCGTTCTTCAGCAAATATCGAGTAGACCTGTCTCAGGGAGAAACATCGGTGTCCGGGCAGCTTCCGACGAAGGTGAGCCTCTCGGTCCATCACACACAACGCGCACTGAACCGCCCGTAGCCCCTCTTATCTATTTTGAAGCATAAAACGAACGAAAAGGGTTGCGAGAAAGCCGAATTTATCATCACGGATGGGCCGTCCCAAAGTTTTCAGCCGGAAAGAGATCACGAAGAGGAAGACTCCCCGGAGAGCAGGCTGATAGTGCGTTTACATTGCAAACACGGTAAATTCACTTTTGTGCTCACTTTCATCGATTTCATCGCGTCTAGGCTCGCTGTGCCACCACGCTTTCATAGGCTAAACGCACCCCATTACACAGGTGTCGTGAAGACGCACCGTTTGCCCTTGAACCCAGCGAGTATGCTCAATTCTCCCACCATGGCCGATCCCAATTCAGAATCGCAACTAAGTGTGGAACCTAAAATGCTAAAGAGCCTTCTTGAACAATTTCCATTCAGCAAAGGAAGCAAAACGGATCCACAGTTAATCTGGCAGTTCAAGTTCAACGAAGTAAAGTTGCGGAGTATCGAAACGTCGGTAGACGCTAAAGGTATGGCCCTGGATACTTTCTCGGGCATATTGCCACTGGCTTATAAGACGGACTGCACAATAGGCCGACCGCAGCTCATGACAGACCTCACAATCAATCCCGAGGAATTCGACAACTACGACATGCTGAGCGAACACATTACCATAGCTTTCCACCTGCGCGAATTTAACGTGCGTTGCATCCTAACCGCGCCGGTCATTTGCTTTAATGACCCCCAATCACAGGCGGTAATAACATTTGCAGAGACATCACAACGATCCATCACCATGCGATTCACGGATAACGCCGAACCACTGTACATGACCACCATTGGAGGAGAAGACCCCGTCGAGACCCTATTCGTCGTCGCGACTACGCAAGTGCAGTCTGCATCCCAGCCAAATTCACAAGCCAACCAGCGCGACGCCACCCCTGGCCTCCGCGCGAACGCTCGGAAAAGACCGCTGGACGGGGACGACGGACCGCAGGTACGCATGGCGGACGGCCCCGTTCACTTCAACGACCGCCCCAAGAGGCCGATGAAGGTTGTGCAGAGGACGGACCGTCAGTCAATGGCTCGCGAGATGAACCCGCAGCTCGCCGCGGCGGCTCCGGACGACGAGCCGCAACCGTCGTGGGCGGTGTTGAGCGCGGCGCAACAACCGTCCCAGGGCGTACAATATCAGTACGACGGGGACTTCGGTGGAGCCGGCCCGTCGAACCTCTCCCTCCCCGGCGTCGCCCGGGCGCGGGCGCGGACTCCGCCGCACGAGAGGGAGCCGCTGTTCCTCCCCGGATCACAGCTGTCGCAGCTACCGCCCGACCAGCGGGCAGCGATCATCGACTCGGGACTCGGGATCGAGAATATGACCATGGAGGAGTTCGAGGCGATGCTCGACGGGGAGGCCGAGGAGGTCGAATTTGGGGAAGACGGCGCTGACGAGGAGGTCGCGTGGCCGGTCGACGACGGCCTGGACTTTCGGGGATATAGCGCGGGTCGCCAAGACAGCCTGGAGCTGGTGGACGACATCGAGATGGCGCCGACGCAGCCCGGGAGCGGAGGAAAGGTAAAGCCCTGTGATTTGTGTCCGTCCCGCGGCAAGACGGTATTGACCTGTCGCCGTCCTCCGCAGGTGTTCCGCCCGTTATTCGAGGATTAGACTTCACCTCAATTTTCGGCCCGAGAACACCGTGGTCCGGTTCCAAGGAGGTTGCTACTTACCGCTTTTGCGTTCATACTCTTCCGGCCCTGCATTGCTTGTGGATCTCTAGTTTGAAATGAACGGTGTTGGACGGATGTCTCCGAGTCTCTGCAAGCACTTCTGAGTGAGAAACCTTCTTATAGCAAACGCGCCCAAAACGCCGCTTCCGACAACGCCACGATCCTCAGGCACATACAGAATCTCCGTATGCCGGCGTTCAGTATTCTTGGCCTGAGTGGGATCATCACACGAGTGGCAACACAGCCCGAGAGACGTATAAGCCAAGAATAGTAAGCATATAGTCATGAGATACGGTACAGAAACAAGTTGATAACCCAATAACCATATACTCCAAGCACTGTGAGGGGCTCCTAGCCTTCTACCAACGAACAAACCCCCATTCCCAAGATTACACGAGACCGAGAAAAGCGCCCGACGTTATATCGTAGCGCAGTGGTACATATCGCGACATGCCTAAAAACGTCCATGCCAGGCCCGGTCGTGACGGTCGTAAAATTTCGTGAAGCTATAGGAAAGCTAATGAGACAGGAACACGCCGAGGGGAAAATTTAGGATTTACCAAAGACGATGGTGTGGCTCAGCAACCACCCGACGGAGATTGCGACCCCTCACTAAGAAAGACATCTCGGAGCCCCAGGGAGCTCTTCTTCCGGCGCACGGTCCGCAATGTGCTCCCGTCGCCGGGCTCAGAGATATTCTCGGGGATTGGGTCGATGGGCTGCTGCTCGGGAGCAGCCTCCTCGGTGGACTTGCGCGGGAAGGGCGTGTCGGACATGGTGGGGGGTGGTGTGGTGTCGCGAAAAGAGTCGCGCATGAGCTCCGATGCTGCTCGGAACTGAATACCACGGCGCCTGGAGAGGGTGGGGGTGGTGGCGGCAGTAGCAGAG
This sequence comes from Porogramme epimiltina, assembly GCA_900155495.1. Lineage (NCBI taxonomy): Eukaryota > Fungi > Basidiomycota > Agaricomycetes > Polyporales > Polyporaceae > Porogramme > Porogramme epimiltina. Next base: position 109,953 of record FTLJ01000311.1, read on the forward strand.
GGGGGGAAGGTGGCGATGGCCCAGGAGCAGTTCATGACGAGGTCGTGTGGACTCGTAAGCGTGAGTGATGTGGTCGTAAGCGAAGGGAGAGGAACAAAGAGGTGGCGCAAGGGCTTAGTGGGTTGTGTGGATTGTAAGGAAGAAAGCTGGCGACGGAGCGCCATTATATAGGGGGGTCGGGCCACTCCCCCGAGGGGCGGACGGCCTCCGGGAAACTGGAGCTGGAGACGTCACCAAATTCCATTAGGGTGGGTCGCCGCGCAATCCAGCTTCACGATATTGGGGCCGGAGTCGAGACCTGCAGATGAGCAACTTTCGCCCCCCTCCCTCCGGGCCCATCCCCGATGCAAGCAGGATCCGCCGCACAGGCCCGGACGGAGCAAGATTGGTCCCTAAAAACTGACCACTGTGAGAGTCATGCAGTGGGACTCGGAGAGATTACTCCCGTGGATACGAGTCATGATCTGAAATGTTTCGTCTGGTATGTTTTCGCGGCTGGAGCTTGTAAGTGGAGACTGGTGGTGCCACTGCCACACACTGCGCATTGCGTACTCGGCGTCGCACGGCCGGGGGCCTGGGCGGTCTGAGTAAGGTAACGTGACACACCGCGACCGTCACGCAGTGACGCTACGCGTGCCTCAGTCACAGTCGCGACCACCCTGGGCCTTGCACGCGGACGCGACCTACCTACCCTATCCTCAAACCCCCTGGAGTCAGAGACTCGTCTAAGCCCCGCGTTCTTGCTCGCCACTCACTTTTTGCTGTGGATACTCTTAATAAGCTTCAGCATCCTATCCTACCTCTCCTTTTGCCCACTCTCACGCCTCGGCCTCTGACATCACTACTCCATAACTGCTTCCGCTGTCATGATCAGCACTCACGCGCCTCGCGATCCCCTCTCAAACGGACATAAGGACACCAAAACCCATTTGGCACAGGATTTGCGTTTTTGCAATCAGTGCCGCAAGACTCTCCCCCCCAATGCACGCTTCAAAGGATGCGACGCTTGCCGTGCCAAAGCTCGCGCGAGGGAGAAGCGCAAGCGCGTGAATCCAGAACAAGCCATCCTCGTCGCTACCACCATCCAGCTCGCATCTCTTTTGACGAAGGGCAAGGACAAAGTTGTCCTCATGGCCGACGCCGGGGACCGGAGCGCGGGCGCGCCACGGCCCCAGAAGAGGAAGGCCGATCATATTCTCGAAGGAGTCGATGAGGAGCGCGCAGAGAACACCGCGACTTCTGGCTCTCGACGCGCGGAGTATCAAACAGAGAAGGCCCTGCTGGACGCGCTATCCCAAGAGGTACAGAAATGCCGCGCTCCTCTCTCCCACCTCCACCCTCCTGCATCCGCCGCGTCGCGCCGCCCGTCCTATGTCGAGTTCCATGGCTCTTTCACCATTGTGATGGACCCGGACGTATACGAGAAGGCCCGCGTGAAGCGCTTCGTCGCGGGGCTCGCGAAAGCCACAAAGCTCCCCGTTGGGTAAGTCCTTATTAGTCCGCGTCGCCCATATCTCAACTCACGCTCGCGCGCACATAGCCCGCTCATCTCGCGTGACACCGATGCAGTTACCGATAGCCACAGGCGGACTTACCGCTGCGCCTGCAACCCCGCACCTGCGGCGTCACAGCAACCTGGCATGGCCACAGGGGCCCAGCGGGCAGCGCCGCACATCCCCTCGTCATCGGCCACACAGCATCCGCTTAAGTCCGGGAAGACGCTAAAGCGTACACAGAGCACGCTCGGTGTCTGGCTCGCGACTCCGGGAGTAAAGAAAACTGCGGCTGTTGTTGCCCCAGCTTCCGTCGCGCCTGCGGAGGCGGGAGGCTGTGGCGGGAAGATTACCGTCTCAGCGGTCACGGACTTTTCGCATCCGCTGGGGCTGATGGGCGTCGTAGGACAGAAGATCACGGTACGAGTCGAGCACCCCAAAGCAAGACGTTAGGCTTGCCTGTAGCTCCTTGTAGCCGTGCTATATCATTGCAGAGCGTAGGAGAGGTGATTATTCCCGGATACCCGTACACAATGCTTTAGTTTTCATACTGCGACCTTGTATAATCCGCATACGCGACTTGTTAATCTTGCTGCAATACTCTATCATCCTTCGCAATCGCACGCTCTGTTGTTACAACTTACAGCCAGCCAATGAATTCCAACGTTCCTCCAACAGTACATTACATCTACGCCGATGCGGTAGCCAGGGCGGGAACGGTGAACTTGGCCGCCAGCTCGTCGAACAGGACCGCCTTTTGCTGGTAGTCGGACACCATCGGATGGTCGGGGAACTGCTTCTCGAGTTGCCTGAGCAAAGCCAATAAGCACACCCACCCTTACACACAAGCACGACGCCCGCAACACTCACCCAAAGAACTCTTCCGCATCAGCCGGCTTCGCAGAGAGGCCGGCGGCAGCCGTCTCGGCCGCGAGGGTCTCCGCGTCGGGCGCGCCGCCCATCTGGGAGGTCGCCTCCTCGAGGTCGCTGCGGGCGGCGGCGACCTCGCCGCGGAGGAGGCGGGCGACGCCGCGCGCGGTGAGGACGTGCGGGGACGAGAGCGAGGGGTTCGCGAGCTGCTCGGTGTAGAAGGCGTGCGCGTCCGCGTAGCCGTCCTTGCCGGTCGCGAGCCCGATCGAGGCCTCGATGAGCTGCAGGAGGAGGTCGTCCTCGGCCCAGCGCTTCGCGCGGTCGTACTCCTTGCGCGCGAGGTCGGCGCGGTTGATGGAGAGGTAGACTTGGACGGCGTACGCGATGCTGGGGAGGGGGGTGAGCGCCGGGTGCCGGGGAGGGGGTGGGACGGTGTAGGTGAAGTGGGGGAAACATTGGTGGATGTAGCACCAGGCTCGGGGGTGGGGATGGATAGCAAAGGGTGGAGCAA